>CM059791.1:82511171-82736871 GCA_030435695.1 Brachymystax lenok tsinlingensis | reverse complement strand
AGTGGTTTCTTTGCAGCAATTCGACCATGAAGGCCTGATTCACGCAGTCTCATCTGAACAGTTGATGTAACAGACTTGAACTCTGTGAAGCATTTTTTGGGGCTGCAATCGGAGGTGCAGTTAACTTTAATGATCTTATCCTCTGCAACAGAGGTAACTCTGGGTCTTCCTTTCCTGTGGCAGACCTAATGAGAGCCAGTTTCATCATAGCGCTTGATGGTTTTGCGCCTGCACTTGAAGAAACTTTCAAAGTTCTTGACATTTTCTGGATTGACTAACCTTCATGTCTTAAAGTAATGATGGACTGTCGTTTCACTTTTCTTATTTGAGCTGTTCTTGCCATAATATGGACTTGGTCTTTTACCAAAATAGGGCAATCTTCTGTATACCACCCCTACCTTGTCTTAACAAAAATGATTAGCTCAAATGCATTAAGGAAAGGAATTCCATAAATGAACTTCTAACAAGTCACACCTGTTAACTGACATGCATTCCAGGTGACTACCTCATGAATCTGGTTGAGAAAATCCAAGAGTGTGCAAAGCTGTCATCAAGGCAAAGGGTGGCTACTTTGAAGAATCTCAAATATAAAATAGATGTTGATTTGTTTAACCATTTTTGGTTACTACATGATTCCATATGTGTTATTTCATAGTTTTGATGTCTTCACTATTATTCTACAATGTAGAAAATAGTAAAAATAAAGAAAAACCCTAGAATGAGTAGGTGTGTCCAAACTTTTGACTGGTATTGTATATCGTTAATCGCCCATAAGTTTGAAGATACTGAGATATGAGTTTTTAAGCGATATTGTCCAGCCCTAACCTGACCACAAGTTAACATTTAAAAGCAGTCACAGGTGTCTCTAACTCATCTGCCGACATAGGTCTAGTGTAGTCAACCAATTTATACTCTTGATATCCATTATCCTATACACCAATTTATATGGCACTAGTCAATTATAAGGCTGGAATCTTATGCCACTGTTCCTCTTTAGTGGAATCTTTCTTCTGGAAGACTGTGTTGGCGCTACCTGCCGCACAAAACAAATGAAGAAGAGGAACTGGATGCACTGGTTTGTTTTATTTAGTCTCAAGTTCATTATGTGTGTAGTTTATAACATTGCCAAATGGGACAGAGAACCTACATGGATTATGCCTTTTAAGTAAGCCCTGTATCACACAGCATATCCTTTTCAGTAGGTATCAACCAATATCAACATAAGGGACTGTCTGGAAGAGAGGAGCTTTGTTTCAGCTCACCCAGTTCTAGACCAAAGGTGTCTGGACAGATAGACCATGTGAGATGTGTGACACTGCATACAATCCTCCGTATCCCCCTTAATCGCCATCGCCAAGCAACCCTGAAATAGAATACACTGACCTGTCACCTTATTGACATATTTCATAACTGGCACACTTCCTAGAGAGAGAAAGAGATCATTGCCTTTAATAATTCTAACATTTTTTCTCATATAAAAAGTAATTTAATACAGTGCCTTCAGAAAGTATTCATACGCCTTGACTTATTCCACATTTTGTTGTGTTACAGCCTAAATTCAAAATGGATTAATTAGTTTTTCTCTCACCCATCTACACGCCATAATGACAAAGTAAAAAACATGTTTTTAGAAATGTTAGCAAATAATGAAATACAGAAATATCGCATTTACATAAGTATTCACACCCTAGAGTCAATACTTTGTAGAAACAACTTAGGAAGCAATTACAGCTGTGAGTCTTTCTGGGTAAGTCTCTAAGAGCTTTCCACACCTGGATTGTGCAACATTTGCCCATTATTCTTTTCAAATTCTTCAAGTTATGTCAAATTGGTTGTTGATCATTGTTAGACAACCATTTTCAGGTTTTGTCATAGATTATTAAGTAGATTTAAGTCAAAACTGTAACTCGGACATTCACTGTCTTCTTAGTAAGCAACCCCGTGTAGATTTGGCCTTGTGTTTATGGTTATTGTCCTGCTGAAAGGTGAATTCATGAAAATATGGAGAGGGGTACTCAGTAATGTGTTGTATTGGATTTTCCCTAAACATAACACTTTGTATTCAGGACAAGAAGTTAATTGCTTTGCCACATTTTTTGCAGTATTAGTTTAGTGCATTGTTGCAAACAGGATGCATGTTTTGGAATATTTTAGATTTTGTACAGGCTTCTTTCTGTTCACTCTACTACAATGTTGTTGATCCATCCTCAGTTTTCTCCTAACTCTGTAACTGTTTTAAAGTCACCATTGGCCTCATTGTGTTAGGGCTGCGTACTGGTGGCACAGAGGTCAGGCGCAGGAGAGCAACTTAGTACAGAAACGTGGTTGTTTTAATAAGACCAAATAAACGGTACAAAACAACACGAGAATAAATGGGCACAAAATACCCGTAGCGCACCAGTAACATGACGGGCAACAAACTAACAATACAAACAATTCTGGACAAGGACATGTGGGAAACAGAGGGTTAAATACACAACATGTAATGAATGGAATTGAAACCAGGTGTGTGGGAAGACAAGACAAAACAAATGGAAAAATGAAAAATGGATCGATGATGGCTAGAAGACCGGTGACGCCGACGGCCGAACGCCGCCCGAACAAGGAGAGGCACCGACTTCGGCGGAAGTCGTGACACATTGTGAAATCCCTGAGCGGTTTACTTACTCTCTGGCAAATGAGTTAGGAACGACAACTGTATCTTTGTAGTGACTGGGTGTATTGATACACCATCTAAAGTGTAATTAATAACTTCACCATCTACCAATAGCTGCCCTTCTTTGCGAGGCATTGGAAAACTACTCGACAGAGGGACCTTATAGATAATTGTATGTGTGGGGTACAGAGATGAGGTTGTCAATCAAAAATCATGTTAAATACAAATTGCACATAGCGTGAGTCCATGCAATGTATTATGTGACTTGTTAAGCAAATATTTACTCCTGAACGTATTAGGCTTGCCATAACAATGGAGTTGAATACTTATTGACTCAAGATATTTCATCTTTCCATTTTTGATTAATTTATACACATTTCCAAAAATATAATTCCACTTTGAGATTATGGGTTATTGTGTGTAGATCAGTGACACAACATCTCAATTTAATCCATTTAAAATTCAGGCTGTAACACAACAAATGTGGAAAAAGCTAAAGGGTGTGAATACTTTCTGGCACTTTATGTTTGAATATTTTAGGTTACTTGCATGTACATGTATCCCAATAAATATATACAAGAAAATAACTAGCGTTTTCATTCAAAAACTAGATTGTTTTAATGTTTTATTAAATCAATGAAGCTCCTTTTCACTTTGCAGTGTGGAATCCAAAAATCCTCACCCCCTTCAGTTCTGGGCAAAATCTCTTGCTACCATGGCAACAACCAAATGATCAGGATTTTCTGTTTTAGTCCTTGAAGGTAGAGTTAGAAAATAGAGTTGGAAAATGTGCAGCAGTGCAGCAATGAGAGCTCTTTCTTTCATTCCTCCATCCCATACATCTTTCCAAATTTTACCCTATGACAAACTATGTCAGTATACAACAAGCTATTGCTCACATATACCCATAAATCATATGTCATTTGTTTGCATTAGAATTTTAAGCACTGCAGTACACCACAGCTCCAGAATTATATACATTGTTGTTAAAAATCACTTGTCGCACAGACAGCGTCTTCACATCTTTTAATTCCTATCACAATATTGGACTGATTTGTATGTGGGTGTGGATCAGATATTGTGTTGCCTACATTTTGTCAGTGGTAGGCTAATCAACATAATTTGATCCCATTTAAAATCACTACAAACATGCTAGATACAAGTCACCAATGCTTTAACCCGTTAGGCTGTATTTAAAAATATATATATATAACTGAAAAATTAAAGATGCACTATGCAGAAATCGCTCCGCCATTTCCTGGTTGCTAAAATTCGAATAGTCTGCCTAGTTTCAGTTTGTGACAAAATAAGCAAGTATAGTGTAGAGAATCATTGTACCATCTAAACCGCTGTAAAACATATTTTCCATAACCAAAAATATTGTATTTTCAGCTGTTTGAAGCTGGTGTACAAACCCGAAAGTAAAAGAAGCAAAAGCAAAATTTAAGACTGGGAAGCAAAGAAATAGCGCACATAGAACAGATTTATCGCATCTTAGACTTGCTTTCAAAGAGAATGACAGATCTATAAATTACATTTCCATGTGAATTTGGTCAAGTTGCCCAAAAAGTTCCATATTGCAGCTTTAAAAGACACTGTTTTAGTTATTATTTAGCTTACATTGATTATGAAGTGGTAGTATCAATATAAGTTATCACTGTAGTGTCAATAATCCTCCCAAATGTATGTGTCTTGTCGTTACATAATTTTTAATTGTGTCATTGAACCAGTTCAGACAACAGTGTAACAAGTTGACTCTATGGGAGAATCACAATCATTTATCATTAATTCATTCATGACAAGGACACTAATTATTTACAGAATAGTCATTCAAAAATGTTTAATTAGACTAAAACTGTATTTAACAAAATTCTGCACTTAAGTTGTTAGGTGCCAGTTGTGTTAATGTCAATATTAGGCTGTGTGAATGACAACTGCAATATTGAATTCATTCATTTGTCAAATAAAATAAAATCAAATGTTATTGGTCACATACACATGGTTAATGCGAGTGTAGTGAAATGCTTGTGCTTCTAGTTCCGACCGTGCAGTAGTATCTAACAAGTAATCTAACAATTTCACAACTACCTTATACACACAAGTGTAAAGGAATGAATAAGAATATGTACATATAAATACATGGATGAGCGATTGCCGAACGGCATAGGCAAGATGCAGTAGATGGTATAGAGTACAGTATATACATATGAGATGAGTAATGTAGGGTATGTAAACATTATATAAAGTGGCATTGCTTAAAGTGACTAGTGATACATTTATTACATCCAATTTTTTATTATTAAAGTGGCTAGAGATTTGAGTCAGTATGTTGGCAGCAGCCACTCAATGTTAGTGATGGCTGTTTAACAGTCTGATGGCCTTGAGATAGAAGCTGTTTTTCAGTCTCTTGGTCCCAGCTTTGATGCACCTGTACTGAACTTGCCTTCTGGATGATAGCGGGGTGAACAGGCAGTGGCTCGGGTGGTTGTTGTCCTTGATGATCTTTTTGGCCTTCCTGTGACATCGGGTGGTGTAGGTGTCCTGGAGGGCAGGTAGTTTGTCCCTGGTGATGCGTTGTGCAGACCTCACTACCCTCTGGAGAGCCTTACGGTTGTGGGCGGAGCAGTTGCCATACCAGGCGGTGATACAGCCCGACAGGAAGCTGTCGATTGTGCATCTGTAAAAGGTTGTGAGTGTTTTTGGTGACAAGCCAAATTTCTACAGCCTCCTGAGGTTGAAGAGGCGCTGTTGCGCCTTCTTCACCACGCTGTCTGTGTGGGTGGGTGGACCATTTCAGTTTGTCCGTGATGTGTACGCCGAGGAACTTAAAACTTTCCACCTTCTCCACTAGTGTCCCGTCGATGTGGATAGAAGGGTGCTCCCTCTGCTGTTTCCTGAAGTCCACGATCATCTCCTTTGTTTTGTTGACGTTGAGTGAGAGGTTATTTTCTTGACACCACACTCCGAGGGCCCTCAACTCCTCCCTGTAGGCCGTCTCGTCGTTGTTGGTAATCAAGCCTAACACTGTAGTGTCGTTGTCACGTTCAGGCCTGATATTTATAGGCTGGCGTGTTTAGTTTAGTTTTGGTGTAGTTTTTTTTGTTCTAGGTGTTGTGTTTCTATGTTGGGGTAATGGTTCCCAATTAGAGGCAGCTGAGTGTCGTTACCTCTAATTGGGAACCATATATATGTTTGTAGTTTTCAGAGGGGTTTTGTGGGTTATTGTTTGTTCATAGCTTTGTTGGTTTTACGTGTTATGGTCAACGTTACGATCTTCGTTCGTTTTGTTTATTGTTTTGCCAGTTACGTTATTTAATAAAGAATGTATACTGGATACCTCGCTGCGCCATGGTCCGTCACTTCAGAAGATCGTGAGAGTCGTCTGCAAACTTGATGATTGAGTTGGAGGCGTGCTTGGCCACGCAGTCATGGGTGAACAGGGAGTAAAGGAGAGGGCTGAGAACGCACCCTTGTGGGGCCCCAGTGTTGAGGATCAGCGGGGTGGAGATGTTGTTTCCTGCCCTCAGTACCTGGGGGCGGCCCGTCAGAAAGTCCAGGACCTAGTTGCACAGGGCGGGGTCGAGACCCAGTTTCTCGAGCTTAATGACGAGTTTGGAGGGTACTATGGTGTTAAATGCTGAGCTGTAATCGATGAACAGCATTCTTACATAGGTATTCCTCTTGTCCAGATGGGTTAGGGCAGTGTGATTGCGATTGCGTCGTCTGTGGACCTATTGGGGCGGTAAGCAAATTGGAGTGGGTCTAGGGTGTCAGGTAGGGTGGAGGTGATACGATCCTTGACTAGTCTCTCAAAGCACTTCATGATGACGGAAGTGAGTGCTACGGGGCGATAGTGGTTTAGCTCAGTTACCTTAGCTTTCTTGGGAACAGGAACAATGGTGGCCCTCTTGAAGCATGTGGGAACAGCAGACTGGGATAGGGACTGATTGAATATGTCCGTAAACACACCAACCAGCTGGTCTGCGCATGCTCTGAGGACACGGCTAGGGATGCCGTCTGGGCCGGCAGCCTTGCGAGTGTTAACACGTTTAAATGTTTTACTCACGTTGGCTGAAGGAGAGCCCGCAGGTTTTTGTAGCATGCCGGGTCAGTGGCACTGTATTGTCCTCAAAGCGAGCAAAGAAGTTGTCAGGGAGCATGTGACAGTTTTCACAAAAGTGCACAAATTCTATACATTACACCGGATTTAGCTCATTTTGATCTGCAGCCCCTGTTGCTCAAATGACAGAATGACAAAGAAATAGATCGACTGTGATTGATACAAGATACACTGGAACAATAGAAATAGGCCTACTGTGAATGATACAAGATACAGTGGAACAATAGAAATAGGCCTACTGTGAATGATACAAGAAACACTGGAACAATAGAAATAGGCCTACTGTGAATGATACAATATACACTGGAACAATAGAAATACATCAACACAACCTTTAAAAAGGAATATATGCAAATAGATTGTTTCACATACAATTTTTTTATATTATCAATTTAGATTCAAATTGGAATCTGTTTCTGGCTGTGATTTTAAGTTACTGTATAGCCTTGCAGCTGCCATTGTGATTCACATTGTGTCTTCAGATCCTACTTTGTCTCCTTCTTACCACATTGAAGGCCTAGCAGAATAGATTCACTTGATGTATAAATACCACCTCTCTCTGACCAATTATAGCTACTAGGTACTTGGAGTCACAGAATCCTGTTGGGTTTTTAACTCTCCAGTGAGTGGACGTGTGTGACATGTCCATTTGTGTGCAGTAACGTGAGGGTTTTTAAATAGCTGTGCTGCTACCAACATTTTGAATTACAAACAGGGAAATCTACATTGAGATTCAGATTGTCATACACTGTGAGATTTCATGATTGTGACCTTGGCTTTGAAGTTAGAAATCAATCACAAATTGTGAAAAACTGAGAGAGGGAAGAAGCGGGAGATTAAAGATGTAGAGAGAGAAGATGAGAAATAGATAGGAGTGAGTCATCGCAGTATGCCGTTTGGATCAGCTTGGGATCTGATAGCATACTTGTTTTAAAGGGCACTTCACAAGGGGACTGTCTTATCATTCAACACCCAATTCATCTCCTACACTAGCAAAATAACAAGAACCACTTCTTAGCATCAACATGGTAACCATGACTGGTTGAACAGAAAGGGGTGCCCAATACTTAGGAAATTAGTGCAACCCTAATCTCAAGGGAAGTCACATAGTGCATGGATGAGGCAGCACAGAAAGGTGTCGATTCTAGAAACATGGAGAAGGGGACAGAAAGAGAGAGAAAGTGAGAGAAAGTATGCGAACTGAAGAGAAAGCGTGAGGGAGGGTGAAGTTGGAAAAGGTCAAGTTGAAGAGATGAGATAGAGAGCAAAATAGATAGAGAACAGTAGTTGTAATCTGGGCTTTAAGGCTTTCTATGGGTATTAAAGCCAGGACACTTATTAGATTGGACTGAGTGTTTCCCCACAGTGCAGGCACTAATTGGATATGACAAAATCAGGGCCCTGACGTCAGAGCAGCGGTGGAGAAAGTACCCAATTGTCATAATTGAGTAAAAGTAAAGATATCTTAAGAAAAAAGACTCAAGTAAAAGTGAAAGTTACCCAGTAAAATAGTACTTGAGTAAAGGTCTAAAAGTATTTTGTTTGAAATATACTTAAGTGTCAAAAGTAAATGTAATTGCTAAAATATACTTAAGTATCAAAAGTAAAAGTATAAATCATTTCAAATTCTTTATATTAAGCAAACCAGACGGCATGATTTTCTTGTTTTTTTTATTTACAGATAGCCAGGGGCACACTCCAACACTCAGACATAATTTACAAACAAAGGATTTGTGTCTAGTCAGTCGACCAGATCAGATGCAGTACGGATGACCAGGGATTTTCTCTTTATGTGTATGAATTAGACAATTTTCCTGTCCTGCTAAGCATTAAAAATGTAACGAGTACTTTGGCATGTCAGGGAAAATGTATGGAGTAAAAAGTCCTTTAGGAATGTAGTGAAGAAAATATAAAAAGTAAAGTACAGATACCCCAAAAAACTACTTAAGTAGTACTTTCAAGTATTTTTACATAAGTACTTTACACCACTGTGTCTGAGAGCCTGGACCTGTGACAGAGGGATGACGTGCACACCATATGGAAACGATGTCAAGCCAAGCCATGTTTACACGGTGGGCTAATGATGCTTTCTAGCCACAAATAGGCTTTGAATCCAAGCTATGAGAAGAATATGAGGGAAAATGTGTCTCTGTCCCTGTCTCTGTGTGTGTGTGTGTGTGTGTGTGTGTGTGTGTGTGTGTGTGTGTGTGTGTGTGTGTGTGTGTGTGTGTGTGTGTGTGTGTGCATGAGTGAAGGTATGCATGCGTGTTAATTCAATTAACGGCTCTCTGCAGAGCAAAGAACATTCAAGGTGAACAACACTAACACTGCATGTGCCTTGTAAATTGGTTAATTGGCTGTAACAAATATAGTAGGTGTTTAAGAGAGAGGAGAAAGAGAGAATAGAGAGAGAAAGAATGAAACAGAGAGAGACAGAGACAGACAGAGACAGACAGAGAGAGAGAGAGAGAGAGAGAGAGAGAGAGAGAGAGAGAGAGAGAGAGAGAGAGAGAGAGAGAGAGAGAGAGAGAGAGAGAGATAAAAGGGGGTAACTTGAGATGAGAACCAGAGAAATGAACAACATGAAAGACGTTATTCAGTGTGGCAAAAGTTCAAAGGCAGCACTGAGAGTTCTCATATTGCAGTCTCATTTAAGGTTCCCCGTCGTCTCCGTACATTCTGCCTTTACATCTCTGAGGTTTTCTCATGGAGTCTAAGACTTTGGCTATCCTTTAAATGTGGTAAAAATGCATTCATTTGGATTGAAATTAGAGATTTATACAAAAATTCTATTTCAGAGCCATATTCAGTTTAAACAGACCAACCTAACCCACCAATAAAATATAGCTTTAATGAGAAATAACAGTTCATTTTGGTTTCATTTCTGATCATTGAACATTACAGAAAATAGTAAATGTGTTTACTTGCCATACGTATACGTACTATTGAATCTAATTGGTTACAGATTTTGTTATTTTCCATTGTATACATCCTCGGATGTTGGGTTCAAAACATAATGACTGGAACTGAATTGAACCCAATATAGCATAAACACTGAGTATACAAAACAAATTTTTCCATGACATAGACTGACCAAGTGAAAACTATGATCCCTTATTTATGTCACTTTTTAAATCCACTTCAGTCAGTTTAGATTAAAGGGAGGAGACAGATTAAATAAGGATTTGTAATCCTTGAGACAATTGAGACATGGATTGTGTGTGTGCCATTCAGAGGGTGAATGGGCAAGACAAAAAATGTAAGTGCCTTTGAACAGGGTATGGTAGTAGGTGCCAGGCGCACCGGTTGGTGTCAAGACCTGCAACGCTGCTGGGTTTTTCACACTCAACAGTTTCCCATGTGTATCAAGAAGGGTCCACCACCCAAAGGACATCCAGACAACTTGACACAACTGTGGGAAGCATTGGAGTCAACATGGGCCAGCATCCCTGTAGAACGCTTTCGACACCTTGTGGAGGACATGCCCTGATGAATTGAGGCTGTTCTGAGGGCAAAAGGGGGGTGCAACTTAATATTACTTAATATGCTCTTAATGTTAGCTATACTCAGTGTATATAACCACGCCCACATGACTTGTTCTGAAAACTGCAAGAGGGGGGGTCTATCTGGTGGGAGTTGTCGTCATTTAATTTGATCAAGGGAAAAAATTGCTTTCACAAAGTGGGTTCAGTTGAATTGTGAGAGCATTAACGCATGTTCCTCCCTCAAACACAGACACACAGGTCATTGGATGACTATTCAAGCCCAACTCTTTGCAAAACAATTACACATACAATGTGCCATATGTCTTAATACGGTACATCAACAAAATATTTCTCAAAAGTCCACCTTACGTTCTCCAGCTCAAAGTCCTTTAGATGGGTCTGTCTCCTTAAAAACAGGGGGAAATGGTTGACAGGACTTGTCAAGTGTCATTATCAAATCCTGTATCCAGGGTATTTCTTGGCTCGCCATTCACTCTTTCCCGGTATTGTTGTCTGCCACAGCACAGGTTCTTTCCAATCCAAACAAAGAAGCTATAACGACCCAATAACTTCCACATTTAGGCTTCAATGTAATAAAAAAATGCAATGTGAACAATTAATCTGTGGCAGACAACACCTGCAGCGCAACAGTAAACACATCAGGAGAAAACAAACTCAGTGAACCTACAGCAAAGATTTTCTAAAGACCTTCGTAGGCACAGTAAGTCTTGCGTAATGTTTGCGAAGTCTGCCCACGAGAGATTACAGACAGTCACAGCTAAGCATATTCTTAGCATACCCCTATTACACATGTATCTCTTACTGAATAGAACACACCAATGAACGATACATATTTCCAGATAATATTATGCTATACTATTTGCTTACTGCATGTGTCATTTTTTAAAAGCATGTAGACAACACTGGGTATATTTATCCCCCTGTCATTCAGGCTTTCTGTGTGTTAAGTGCAGGGTTGCATAGGTTACTTTCTAAATGTAATCCGTTACAGTTACTAGTTACCTGTCCAAAATTGTAATCGGTAATGTAACTTTTGGATTACCCAAACTCGGTAATGTAATCTGATTAGATTCAGTTACTTTTAGATTACTTTCCCCTTAAGAGGCATTAGAAGAAGACAACAAATGTATGTTACCAACTGAACCACATCTATTGCAGAATAAATCAATGTTAAAGTTTATATAGCTGGCCATATATGGATGTTAAATTTTACTTTATGGGTTGGTTATGTAGGCTTCTTCTAACCCATCACTTTCTACTACATATAATAATACGATTAAATTATATTCTTACATTAAAAACCAAAGTCTATCAGAATTCCAGTTATTCTAATAAATGTTATACCCCTTGATCTTAAAGAATAGGACTTGGAAATATGGAAGTATAGATTAGCCATAATGTTTTACCTGAGCACCAAAACGAAGGACTTATTAGCCAGCCCTACTCTGTTGTTTATGATTTTGTTGTCATGGAAGACTGACTGGGCTCATTGATTCGAGTTGAAAAATGAATGCTGTGCTCATGGAATGGCATAATTTGATCAATAATAAATTATATCCGTGTCGCCGTAGACTACACCACTGCTGTCATCCTTACCTCCAAGCGTTTATTCAAATTGGATCATCTTTGGATGCCGACAGCAGTCGCACCATTGGAAGACATACAGTAGCTTGAACTGTCGCCTTCAAAAGCCTATTCTTGCTCTTTTCCCACGATCCATCAAACACATTTGGTGTGTCGTCATAGTGGTCTTTGACTTGTGGTCAGACTCGCTCAGGTGGAACAAACTTACATTTGCGCCTTTTTTCAATGCTGATTTCAATGTCATTAAGAAAACAGAGAAGTGTCAAAGATTTTTTGGTTGTAAACATCCTTTCTGAATGTAATCCTTGAAGTAAACATCTAGTTTTTCAAAAGTATCTGTAATCCGATTACAAATTTTTTGCTTGTAACGTTACGGATTACAGTGACCGTGTTTTGTAATCCCTTACATGTAACAGACTCCCCAACCCTGGTTAAGTGGATGTTCAGATTGTTGGCTCATGGAGCGTAGAGTCTATATTAAACTTCCCCATACTTCGGTCCAGCCTTGTGGGTTCAGTGGTATTGGTCTCACTCTCAGTGTCACACCCACACTGTTGAAAATGTACAGATAGATGGAGCGAGAGAGCGAGATAGAGGGTGTGTGTGTGTGTGAGAGAGAGGGAGAGAGAGAGAGAGAGAGAGAGAGAAAGAGAGAGAGAGTAATGTTGCTGAGAGATGAAATGAGGATAGAGAGAGAGAGAGAAAAACCCTAAAACGTGACAGGGAATGATGGGAGGCAAAGCATCAGATGGTGAAAAAAGAGGAAAACATGGAATAACCTTTAAGCCACTCTCAGATTGTCACTGACAGCTGTTTACTGATAGCTGAGAGGGGGATACACAGGCAATTAGGGAGAGGTTGGGAAACACTCATAGTGAAAGAGAGAGACTTGTATGGAAATACTCATAGGGAAATAGTGATATACAGTTCATTATTCCTAGTTGCTGTCATTATTATGTTGCTATACCATTCATCTCTGTTCTGTTTCTCTCTCTGTAACCATATGTTTGGCACACGACCTTTCTGTCGCCGTGGCAATGGGCTATATAGGCATGAGCCTCCAAGTGCCAAGCCCTATTGGCTGGTGATCTTCCTGGAGAGGGTAGGGGAGTTGGAGCTGGAGGCTTTAGGGTGCATGCGAACAGGAAATGAGGCCGCAAGCGAGGAATTATGGGATTGGCAAGCACCCCAAAACCACTGTAAATGAAAGAGGCTCAGAGCAAAAGGGATGGTGTTGAAATAGCCTGCATACGGTACGAATCTGTTCTGTGTGTATCTGCCTAAGATCTGAGATCTGTCTCTGATCTAAATACATTTTATTTTACAACTCATTTATATTTCTCCCAAATTCTACTGTCATTCAATTTTTGTAAACATTGCTATACAATGTCCAAATGTCCTTGTCCTTCATCGACTTTACTCATCTGTGCCACCCTTGTTCAAAGTAAAACCTTGTCAACAGAAGGACGCCAGGGGACTGTCTGCAAAAAAGGTTCCGCTGACCACATGCAGACACCTCCCACTATCCACCTGCAGAGAGCAGACTAACTCTACTGATAGGGACTGTAAACATCTTTATAATAGTATATCTAACTACAGCTGAGAGATTATGGAAAAGATTATCAGGCCTTCCCGGTGTTATATAGTTCACATGCAGCCCATAGATTTATGCTGTCTAATTCAAAAGTGAATATGGCCTGAACATAAAGTCAAAGTCACCATTATTAGTCAGTTGTACAACCAAATGCCTTCAACTGAAATGTGTCTTCCGCATTTAACCCAAGCCCTCTGAATCAGAGAGGTGCGGGGGGCTGCCTTAATCAACATCCACGTCTTTGGCGCCCAGGGAACAGTGGGTTAACTGCCTTGTTCAGGGGTAGAACAACAGATTTTTACCCTGTCAGCTCAGGGATTCGAACTTGCAACCCTCAGGTTACAAGTCCAACTCTCTAACCACTAGGCTACCTAGGCTACCTGCCGCCCTAGGCTACCTCCATGGGTTAACTAACTCACTGATTACCTGTAAAATGCTTAAAAAACATTATATATTTGTATAGTTAATCCTTACATGCAACATTTCAACATTTCAACATTTCATACTTAAGCACTACAACAGTTCGGAAGCACTACACTGAGTAATGACTGTGTTAGTCTGTAAATGAACAAGTGTGGACAATGTCAGGGAGGGAGGGGTGACAGAGAGGGGGAGAGAGGGAGGGGGCGAGAGAGTGTCAGCGGGCAGAGAGTGCACCAAGGGTTGGAGGGAAATTCAATTGAATCTGAGACTGATCAAATACAGATGAAAGGCAAGAAATCATAGGAAATATGAAAGAGCAAAAGTGTGGCAGTAAAAAGTGTGGGTGTTTAACTCAGACATGTTGAGGAGTAGAACCAGGACTAGGATTATTATAAAACATGTTATACCCTACATAGACAGAGAAATTCAGCTATAAAGTTTAAGTATAGATTCCTAAAAAGAGAAGACACACTGAGCTAAGAGTTGGTTGTGGATAATTAGTGGGGAGCCTATAGGCAAAGGAAAGGAACTCCACAGAGGAGAAAAGTTGTGCTGAGGCAGGAAAAAGAGAAAGAAAGAGATTGGGAGTGAATAAGACTGAGAATTATTTATAGATGAGCAGACTGTTGAATTTAAGTCTTTGTGGTTATGCATAACAATAACTATGGGGATTTGGGTTGAGGAAATGCCTCTAAAACAGATTGCAAAGGGCAGAGTTTGCCTGTCTTCTGCTTTCATATCATTTCACTCAACACCCTTTTTTGAAAGCCATGATTCTGTATGTGAATGCGCAATTTTATGTACAGTACCAGTCAAAAGTTTGGACACACCTACTCATTAATTTGTATTATTTTCTACATTGTAGAATAATAGTGAAGACATCGACTATGAAATAACACATATGGAATCATGTAGTAACCAAAAAAGGGTTAAACAAATCAAAATATATTTTATATTTGAGATTCTTCAAAGTAGCCACCCTTTGCCTTGATGACAACTTTACACACTCTTGGCATTCTCTCAACCAGCTTCACCTGGAATGCTTTTCCAACAGTCTTGAAGGAGTTCCCACATATGCTGAGCACTTGTTGGCTGCTTTTCCTTCACTCTGCGGTCCAACTCATCCCAAACCATCTCAATTGGGTTGAGGTCGGGTGATTGTGGAGGCCAGGTCATCTGATGCAGCCCTCCAACACTCTCCTTCTTGGTCAAATAGCCCTTACACAGCCTGGAGGTGTGTTGGGTCATTGTCCTGCTGAAAAACAAATGATAGTCCCACTAAGCGCAAACCAGATGGGATGGTGTATCGCTGCGGAATTAAGTGTGCCTTGAATTCTAAATAAATCACAGACAGTGTCACCAGCAAAGCAACCCACACCATCACACCTTCTCCTCCATGCTTCAAGGTGGGAACCACACATGCAGAGATCATCCGTTCACCTACTCTGCGTCTCACAAAGACATGGCGGTTGGAACCAAATATCTCAAATTTGGACTCATCAGACCAAAGGACAGATTTCCACCGGTCTAATGTCCATCGCATGTGTTTCTTGGCCCAAGCAAGTCTCTTCTTATTGGTGTCCTTTAGTAGTGGTTTCTTTGCAGCAATTCTACCATGTAGGCCTGATTCATGCAGTCTCCTCTGAACAGTTGATGTTGAGATGTGTCTGTTATTTGAACTCTGTGAAGCATTTATTTGGGCTGCAATCTGAGGTGCAGTTAACTCTAGTGAAATTATCCTCTGCAGCAGAGGTAACTCTGGGTCTTCCTTTCCTGTGGCGGTCCTCATGAGAGCCAGTTTCATCATAGCGCTTGATGGTTTTTGCGACTGCACTTGAAGAAACTTTCAAAGTTCTTGACATTTTCCGGATTGACTGACCTTCATGTCTTAAGTAATGATGGACTGTTGTTTCTCTTTGCTTATATGAGCTCTTCTTGCCATAATATGGACTTGGTGTTTTACCAAATAGGGCTGTCTTCTGTACACCACCGCTACCTTGTCACGACACAACTGATTGGATCAAACGCATTAAGGAAAGAAATTTCACAAATTTACTTTTAACAAGGCACACCTGTTAATTGAAATGCATTCCAGGTGACTACCTCATAAAGCTGGTTGAGAGAATGCCAAGAGTGTGCAAAGCTGTCATCAAGGCAAAGGGTGGCTACTTTGAAGAATCTCAAATATAAAATATATTTTGATTTGTTTAACACTTTTTTGGTTACTACATGATTCCATATGTGTTATTTCATAGTTTTGATGTCTTCACTATTATTCTACAATGTAGAAAATAGTCAAATAAAGAAAAACCCTTGAATGAGTAGGTGTGTCCAAACTTCTCAATTTCGTCTGTGTGCAGTGTGTGTGCTTGTGTCTCTGTGTTTGTACTGTTCGCATTTGACACCATTTGTTATCCTGTCTTGTGTCCGTGTATCTCTGTTACAGTGAATATGTGTGTTTGTGAATGTACCAAACGTGTGATTAAATCCAAGTACAGGATGTGGTTAAATATTCTTGTGACTGTACTGTGTGTATGTACGTACCTCAAACTGCTGACAGGGTAGAATGAGTGTTGGCATTGTGCAGGACAGTTTGTTGGTATTGGCACTGAGGAAGTGTAGGGGGAACTGAGGCAAGAGAGACTGAGATTACTTAAAAGGAGAAAGTTGGATAGTGCTCTCAGGCAAGGAATAGAATCAGAGTAAACTGTGGAATGCAGACAGAACTATACTCACACACACATACTGTATGCACACATGCACACACACACACTTTTAAAAGTCTACCTCTCTCCTTGACTGACCCCACTTATTGATACAATTAACCCCATCCTTGAATAAACCGTAACAGCTTGCACATGTATCCTATACACAGACATGCTGTCACATTGTCAAATCCAAACCGTTGTCTAGTGAGCCCAAACAGCCAGGAGCACAATATTATGGTAAATATTATGAAAACAAGTATTATCATAATTGTTGACAAAGCTGCACAGAGATTTTCTCCTTGATTTTGTATAATTCACAAAGGGTGTATACAAGAGAATGTAGAGCAATTCATTTAAAAGGGAATGGCAGACAAAACACAATTAATTATTTCAGGAAATAATTTATAATTGGTGTTTAAGTAATAACCTGTTGGGCGGTGGAGAGAGTGAGATGTTTGGATTTGGCAATGCTCAGCTAGCTGCCTGTTCCTCCTTCTCACTGACAATTAGGGGAGATGTGTTTGTTAATGAGATGTGGGACTGAATAAACATTGGCCAAGCAAGAGGAGAAATAGCACACACCAAAAGAACAACTCTGGCAATACAAGTATCTGCCATGAATGCATATTCGACAAGAGCAGGCTGAAATGTTAAACCTGAAAAGCATATACTTTACAGTTCTGATGAATTGAAGAGGTAACTTACATAACTTTCACTACACCCTGCACAAGGCCCACGCAGGCTTGTCACAGGCCAGCTAGGGACAGGGACAATAGTGGGACCATTGTTGGCTTATAGGGAGACGGTCTTGAGTAATGTCTGCATACGTCCAGTCTCGTAAAATCACCCACTGGCAGACGTATTGGTGGAGCTACGGCATGATATCACACTGTTGTTTACCGTTTCTATTTCCTCATTTTATTGAGTCATTTTCTAAATGTGTCTGCAGCTAAATGTGTCTACTGTCCTCTAATAACTTAAGACAGTGAATCATAGCAACGTCTATTACAAAACAATGTTTTAAAAAATAGCTGGAAAAACATAACTGTTGGCCAAGATAGGCTTTACTATAGAAGCTTGGTCATGGGTTTGGGTTTGGAGTGAATGTTAGCCCAGTGTTTTTGTGGGTTCTGTTCTCCTACTAGCCAGCAAACCAGCTGATAGAGCCCCAATGTACACCTATACCTGTTAGACAGCTTCAAATAGAGAGAGAAGGCTGTCCTGAGTGTGAATGTTTTGGGACCTGATGTTTTGGGTTACAGTAATCTAATTTACACATTGAGTGTGTGGCATTGTCAAGAAAACAATTTCTCTCTCCCTCTCCCTATGACTGTCACTGGGTCTTGGTCCAGACGCTGGCTTGTTAGTCACAACTGGACCCGTCGGCTTGGGTGACTGTCTCTCATCCTGTTTTTAATTTATACAGTAATTTATCAGTGCAGCGTGCATCTGGCACAGTTTGTTTTGTGGCTTTTTTTAGGAATGACATCCAGAACATTTCTCTTGAGGTAAATATTTAGATTGTAAAAAGACAGAGGGTGATAGGTGAAAACAGGACAGCAATTGTGTAAGAGAGAGTAAGAGGGAGAGAGGGAGTGAGAGTAGAGAAAAGACAAGAAGAGAGAGAGGGGGAAATATACAGGTAGTTTAGAGTAAAAAGACAAAGGGAAAAAAGAGAGAGAGATGGTAAAAAATCATGGACACCGCTGTCAATATTTCCACGCTCTCACTCTCTCCGTTTCTTTCCGTTACCCGCCTACTCTCTCTTTCTGCCTCTGTCTTTCTGCCTCTGTCTTTCTGCCTCTGTCTTTCTGCCTCTCCCCTAGATTATTGAAATAAAACATCGAAATCAAACAAGACTATCTTGGCACTGTAATGAGCTGGCCGTGTTCCAAAGCTCTTAAATCAATATAAATATCAGTGAAAGCAAGACAAAAATAACATAAATACACACATATGCTCCCTCTCATGTTTGTCTTGTTGCATTCCTCTCTCTTGCTTATGATCCCTCTCACTTTTCTTTCAGCCTCTCTCCTTCCTGTTGATGATTGTAGAAGGAAACAGGATCTTTAATATTTCCATTAGATATTCAACTTCAGCACGACCGCTCATGCCCAGTGTTGTAACCCTAATATTACCACATCACTAACACTTTTTGAAACAGAGCGCCAAACGTCTGAGTGTTTGACAACCTGTGCCTACGCCCCTGCCTTAATTTTGACAGTGGCTTCTGAAAGTATTCACACCCCTTGACTTATTCTACATTTTGTTGTGTTACAGCCTGAATTCAAAATGGATTAAATAGATGTTTTCTCTCTCGCCGATCTACACACAATACCTCACAATGACAGAGTGAAAATGTTGTTAGACATTTTTGCAAATCTGTTGAAAATAAAATACTGAAATATTCCATTTATATAAGTATTCACACCAGTATTCACATCAGTACTTTTTAGAAGCACCTTTGGCAGCGATTATAGCTGTGTCTTTCTGGGTAAGTCTCTATCAAGGGTGTTTCACACTTGGTCCCTTTCAGACAATTTTTGTTAACTTAGTGCGGTTTGCTTAACTTTGTGTGCAGTGCAAACACTCCAAAGGAACCCAGACCACTCGAATGAGCACTCGAATAGAACCGACCTGAGACAGACTCGAGATGTGGTCTGAGTTCGGTTCGCTTGAATTCCGTGGTCCAGAATTCACAAGCTCCATAGGTTCGCTTGTAATTATTCCCGCACCACACACTAACCTACCCTGCCATAGCCACTCACATTGGTGCCACAAAATAAAGAAAAATGATGCGCATGTTCGCGGAAAAAACGTGTGCTGTTTTTGGATATTGCTCAGCGATTGTCAAGGATGCACAGACATTCTATGTGTGGAGTTTTTAGTTCAAATTATTTGTTTTGAATACGTGATCTGTAGGCTAAGAGAGCTTCATAAACTGTTTGTTCGATTGTGGGGTTTGAATAGTGTGAGAAGACAAAAACATACTTGGTAAGAATCACAACATACTGCAGGGTCCAAAATCTATTCTAGCTCTTAAAGGGGCAGTAGCCTACATTGGGTGTACATTTTTCAATTATAGCATTATTTAATCTGCATTTATTATTCTGCTATTTATTCTGTTACCAATAATATTTGCATATTAATAGTATCTTCTGATTACACTTATTATGTCTCACCTTTTAACTAAATGCAATCTATTAGCTTCCAAAATGTAAGTAAGTATATGGTTGAGTATATCTAGCTGTCCAATAACACATTCTGATGGAATGGCTTATCCTGCACTTTGTAAAAACCCACAGTGCATTGAGAGAATGTTGGAAAAAGATCTTGGTTCCTTTCTAAACATAGCAATGAGAATGCAAAGAGGATTTGGACCACAAAATAGGTGAAGTGAACTGTCGAAATAGTTCAAATCAAATCATATTTTATTGGTCACATACACATGGTTAGCAGATGTTAATGTGAGGGTAGCGAAATGCTTGTGCTTCCAGTTCCGACAGTGCAGTAATGTCTAACAAGTAATTTAACAATTCCCCAACAACTACCTAATACACACAAATCTAAAGGGGTGAAATAAGAATCTGCACATATAAATATATGGATGAGCGATGGCTGAGCGGCATAGGCAAGATGCAATAGATGGTATAAGATACAGCATATACATATCAGATGAGTAATGTAAGATATGTAAGCATTATTAAAGTGACATTGTTTAAAGTGACTAGTGAGTCTCTATGTAGGCAGCAGCCTCTCTGAGTTAGTGATTGCTGTTTAACAGTCTGATGGCCTTGAGATAGAATCTGTTTTTCAGTCTCTCGGTCCCAGCTTTGATGCACCTATATTGACCTCGCCTTTTGGATGGTAGCGGGGTGAACAGGCAGTGAACAGGCAGTTGAGTCCTCATTTAAAGGGAAGGGCATTGTGAATACAACAAGAACTGAGATCTAGGTCTTTTTTTACCCCAGAGTTCACTTTAAAGAGGACTGAGATAGGTTATTTTAAGAGGACTATATGTGAAAACCCTAATAAGAGATTTTCACACCTGGATTGTGCAACATTTGCCCAATATTATTTTCAAAATGTTTCAAGCTCTGTCAAATTAGTTGTTCATCATTGCTAGACAACCATTTCCAGGTCTTGCCATAGATTTTAGTCAAAATGGAACATTCACTGTCTTCTTGGTAAGCAACTCCAGTGTAGATTTGGCTTGTTTTAGGTTTTTGTCTTGCTGAAAGGTGAATTGTTGGAAAGCATACTGAACCAGGTTTTCTTCTTGGATTTTGCCTGTGCTTAGCTCCGTTCTGTTTCTTTTTTATCCTGAAAAACTCCCCAGTCCTGAACGATTAGAAGCATACCCATAACATGATGCAGCCACCACTATGCTTGAAAATTTGGAGACTGGTACTCAGTAATGTGCCACATTGTCTTGCAAATAGGATGCATGTTTTGGAATATTTGTGTTCTGTACAGGCTTCCTTCTTTTCACTTTGTCAATTAGGTTAGTATTGTGGAGTAACTACAAAGTTGTTGATCCATCCTATTTTTCTCCTATCACAACCACTCTGTAACTGTTTTATAGTTACCATTGGCCTCATGGTGAAATCCCTGAGCGGTTTCCTTCCTCTCCGGCAACTGAGTTAGGAAGGATGCCCGTATCTTTATAGTGACTGGTTGTATGGATACACAATCCAAAGTGTAATTAATAACTTCACCATGCTCAAAGGGATATTCACCAAAAAAATTAAAAACATAATTCCACTTTGACATTATGGGTATGGTGTGTAGGCCACTGACAAAACATCTACATTTGATACATTTTAAATTCAGGCTGTAACACAATCAAATGTGGGAAAAGTTAAGGGGTGTGAATACTTTCTGAAGGCACTGTATCCGTCTGGCTCTTCATCTTCTTTTTGTTTGCCTTTGGGCAGGTCTGGTTTCACTGAGTTATTTCTAGAACATTCCAACTTAAGTGAGGTTACATAAGGAAATCTTAAGTGAGATTGCATAAGGGATTTGTATTCTCATCTGAGCTGAAATCTAAAGACGTTATTACATACAACCAACTAGAGCTATACTCAAATAGCCCTAGATATATGATCAGTATAATAAATGCATCACCCCACTATGCAGTTAAGAACACTGTTTTGGCAGTCAAAAACATGAAAGGACAAGGACTGGCACAAGGACCGAGTCAGTCCGTGTGGAGTTTGTATGTTACATTTTTTCATACCATGCTGTCATGTTGGTAAACAGCAGTAAATATTGTCAGGCAGCTGTGATAGAGCAGGTAACTCCGCTACTGGCCTTCCTCTCTATTCCTCTCCTCCATCCCTCTCTCGTTCTCTGTTTACACCCTGCCTGTTTTGCTTCATTCCTCTCCACCTTTCCATAATCTGTTTTTCAGCGAACGTGTATGTTTATAGAAGAGAGAGGGAGAGAGGGAGTTAAGTGTGGTCTAATTGAGGAGGTGGAATGGGCTGATAGTAAGAAGAAGGGAGGAGAAAGAGAGAGGGAGGGCTGAGAAAGAGGGAGTAGGGGGAAACAGACGGGTGGGGGAGAAGAGGTATAAAAGTATAAAAGCCTTGCTATACAGAATAAAGAAATATCCCCAGAGTGAAAGAGAGAGAGAGAGAGAGAGAGAGAGAGAGAGAGAGAGAGAGAGAGAGAGAGATTGTGAAAGATACTTTATCAAGAGAGTTGACACCATAACTATCTTAGGGTAAGTACAACTATCTCATAGGTTTATAGCTACATAACAATTTATTATCCACAATATACTAAAAACAAGATATACATTTGATATTGGTAACTTTGACATAACTCAAACAGAAATCCCATAAAGGAGGTTAATGTTTAGGTGTAAATACTGGCTGTCAATTTTTGCAGCCTAGAATTAAGTGTAACTGTAAATAACAAAACATACAGAATTTCATCCATTAAAATAGTGATACAGTGAGATGCATGGGTACAGCCTTCAGTTTGTTTGATGTGCTACTGAGTGCTGAGTGAATAGGGGTCATTAGCCTGTTTCTGCAATTCTGTGGGTTAAAAGCATCCTGCATGGTAATGTTGTTTTTTTCCAGTGAGGTGAGCACATTCTGGCCTGGGGGTCTCGGGGCCTGCTGTGTGCCCGCCAGGCTGCAGACGCGTGTAAAAGGCTGCAGACGATGCTGTCAGCACCTCACTAACACAGACACACACACCCACTCCTTAATATCCTCGTAACCCTTTTGCCTGTAAGGTCTGTGAGCTCCCTCCCTGTGGGCCAGCTGTGCCATGGGGTGGGTGACATGTACCGTTGGGTATGTAAAGGAGGGGCATTGCACCAGGTTGTCATCCAAACCCTACAAACACAGGAAGCGACAGAGAGGGTCTGCCATGAGGCACATGGATGTGGGTGAATGTGGGAGGTTTTGTTCGGAAGGTTGGGATCTTGTTGACATCTGGGATGGCTATTTGTACAGGTGTCAGAAACCTGGCAAGGTCACTGTGTGTGTGTGTGTTTGTTTTTTGCCAGACATAATGGGACCCATCCAAAAAGTTGACTCAGGTTTGCCAAAAAACACTTGGAAGCACCTGGATGATCATCAAGACTCTTGGAAGAATGTTCTATGGACAGATGATTAAAACATATAACTTTTTGGACGATATGGGTGCTATTATGCCTGGCGAAAACCAAACACTGCATTCCACAGTAAGAACCTTATACCAACGGTCAAGCATGGTGGAGGTAGTGTAATGGTTCGGGGATGCTTTGCTGCCTCAGGACCTGAATGAATTGCCTTAATAGAAGGAAACATGAATTCTGCTCTGTATCAGAGAATTCTACAGGAGAATGCCAGACCATTCGTCTGTGAGCTGAAGCTGAAGCACAGCTGGATCATGCAGCAAGACAATCATCCAAAACACACAATCAAATCTACATGAAAATGGCTAAAAAGTAACACATTTGAAGTTTTGGAATGGCCTAGTCAAAGTCTAGACCTAATCCCAATTGAGATGTTGTGGCAGGACTTGAAACGAGCAGTTCATGCTTGAAAACCCACAAATGTCGCTGAGTTAAAGCAGTTCTGCATGGAAGAGTGAGCCAAAATTCCTCCACAGCAATGTAAGAGACTGATCAACAACTACAGGAAGCGTTTGGTTGGAGTCATTGCAGCTAAAAGTGGGGCAATTACTTTTTCACCCAAGGGCACTGGGTGTTGCATAACTTTATTTATGAAATAAACAAAATAAGTATGTAATTGTTTTGTTATTTGTTCACTCATGTTCCCCTTATCTAATATTAGGTTTTGGTTGAAGATCTGATAACATTCAGTATCAGAAATAGTCCAAAGTAGAGAAAATTTGAAAGGGGGGTAAATACTTTTTCACAGCACTGTATGCCCATAGAAGTCTGTCTGTACTTTCCTGTCTGTATATCACACGAGGGACCTTAATATCCAGTCATACAAAAATAACATTGGTTTGGGGAATTTGTTTGTTTGCCCTCTACTCTAGAAATACATAAATGTATAGGCCTAGATATTATTATTTTTGTTGACATTGAGAAATAGTGTGTAGTCAATGGATTTATGGCTGAGTTAACATGTACATGAACCCACATACAGACCCATGTAGGATCTTTACCACCAGTTCACTCGTTTTATAGCTCAGTCACAGTCCCTAATGTATAGTAACGTCATGCGCTCCCTCCATGCCTTCTTTCTCTCATGGTGGCGGTGGTATTATGACACATTTTCACATCAGTCTTCTCTCCAGCAGACTAAGAGACCGACAGACAGCCAGAATGAGGATGAGGACTCTCCTCCAGTGTGTGGCCCTGTGTGTCACCATCTCTCTCTGCGTCTGCTACGGTACATTTCTACAAATCAACACTATGTCAATTCAGAATCTTTTTAGTGAACCTGGTGATCTACAGCGATAAGTCACTAATAACTTTCCCCTTCTTTTCCACAGATTCTCAAGAAAGCACAGAATCCTTTGAAGGTGAGTGACCTTCAGATTCTTATGCCAGTAAAACATTCCCACACATTTGATGTATTATAAAAACACTATATTTGTACATGTTTTATTTTATTTCATCTGATTTAGAATTCCAGACTAACTAGGCCATTCAGTGAATTCAATATGATTTTGTCACTGATGATCCATCCTCAGTTATGGACTGTATGCTGTTGAGATGGGGTCATTTCTTCTAATAAAATGGTTTTATTTCATTCCATTACAATCCAGATGTGTTTGTCAGTCCATACCGAGCCAACTCATTCATCAACCCACAGAGTCCACAGAGGGGAAGCGCCTACAACAGTCCATCAAGAGGCAACACTTACAGAAGGTACCACACACACGATCACTGGCCTACACACAATACCCCATAATGTCAAAGCTGAAATGTCTTGAATCAAGAAATATTCAACCCCTTGTTATGTTAAGCCTAAATAAGTTTAGGAGTAAAAATGTGCTATAAAAGCCACATAATAAGTTGCATGGACTCACTCTGTGTGCAATAATAGGTTTTAACATGATTGTTGAATGACTACCTCATCTCCTTATCTCACACATACAATTATCTGTAAGGTCCCTCAGTCGAGCAGTGAATTTCAAACACAGATTCAACCACAAAGATCAGGGAGGTTTTCCAATGCCTCACAAAGAAGGGCACCTATTGGTAGATGTTTTTTTTTAAAGCACACATTTAATATCCCTTTGAGCATGGTGAAGTTATTAATTACACTTTGGATGGTGTATCAATACACCCAGTCACTATAAAAGATACAGGCGTCCTTCCTAACTCAGTTGCCGGAGATGAAGTTAACCGCGCAGGGATTTCACCATTAGGCCAATGGTGTAATGAAGCACCCTGAGAGTGAGGATCCATTTGCAGTTTTATTACAATCTTGGTCGTATGAACAGGGTCAATCGCCAGCAAACACAACAGCAGGGATAAGGCAAATCGTAATCCAGGTACAGGCATGAGGTCAGGGCAGGCAGCAAGCTTACAAAAATCAGTCCAGTAGAGAATATAGTCCAGGGCAGGCAGCAAGAATCAAAACGGGAAAACAGTCCAGAGTATAACCCACGATATGACAGACACGGAGAAAGCGCTCAGAATTGATCACCAGGGAATACAAGACTTCGCAAGGAGAGAAAGGGAGAGGCCTAAATAGTCTATTAATGGGAGACAGGTGCAGCGGTGATTGGAACCAGGTATGTGGGAGTTGTAGTCCAGGGCTTAATATTCAGGAGAGGTTCCCTCTGGTGGTGAGCAGGAGGAACCTTGGGGAGTCTCGTTTGTTACAGAGCCCCCTGTGGCGGCTCCTGACGAAGAGGCGAGCAGCCTTGGGTCTTCCTCGAGGTCGAGGGCGGTTTCTCCGGGTGCGTCCTATGGAACTCAGTCATGAGTGCGGGGTTGAAGTATGTCCTCTGCATTAACCCAGGATCGCTCCTCCGGTCCGTACCCCTCCCAATCTACCAGATATTGGAGGAGCCTGCCCGGCGTCTGGAATCGAGTAGATCTGCCGATATACCTCCTCGCCGTCCACCAGGATGGGTGGGGGGCCCTGCTCACTGGTCTGCTCCTCCTCCTCCGCTCTCGGACCACCAGCGAGGTTTGAGAAGAGATACATGGAAAGTAGGAGAATACGGTAATGGTGGCGGGTAATGCCAAGCGGAAGGAAACTGGTGTGATTTGTTTGACTATTTGGAAAGGACCCACATACCTGGGACTGAGTTTCTTGCAGGGAGTTTGGGCGTGAGGGTCTCGAGTGGATAGCCAAACCCATTGACCTGGAGTATATTCGGGGTTGGGGCGGCGGTGGCGATTGGCCTGCACCCTCTGTCTCCTGACTGCATGTAGTAAGTGGTATGGGCCTGACTCCAGATGTCCTCGCTTCTCTGGAGCCAGTCATTGACAGAGGGTACCTCGGTGGGTTCCCCTGACCAGAAACAGGGGAGGTTGGAAGCCCATTACACACTGGAATGGGGTTAAACCCGATTGGAGGGTTTCTGGAGTGAGTTCTGTGCATACTCGCCCACATGAGGAATCGACTCCAGTCTGCTTGGTTCTGATGACAGTAGGATCTGAGAAACCGGGTGATTTCTTGATTGAGGCGTTCTGTTTGACCGTTAGATTGTGGGTGATACCCAGAAGTGAGGCTAATGTTGATGTTGAGTTGTTGGAAGAATGCTGACCATACTCTGGATGTGAATTGGGGCCCTCGGTCCGACCACGATGTCCTCTGGCAGACCATAGAAGCGGAACACCAGGTTGCACATGAGTTAAGCAGGTTTCCAATGCTGTAGGCAGTTTGGGAGTGGAATCAACGGCAAGCCTTGGGCGATCTATGACAGTGAGTATTGTGGTATTCCCATTGGACTTGGGGAGATCGGTAATGAAGTCTATGGCGAGATGGGACCATGGTCGGTGGGGAACTGGTAGTGGTTGCAGTAGGCCCGATGGTAGTTGTCTGAGATGTTTATTTGTGTTACAGATGGTGCAGTCGTTAATGAACTTTATTAAATCTGCCCGCAAGGTTAGCCACCAGCTGTTCTGAAGCAGGTGAACCGTGGCGCGATTCGGATGACCGGAGCTGAGTGCGAGTGAACTTGCTTTAGCACTTTCTGACAGAGGTCCTGAGGTACAAAGCGTTTGTTAGGAGGGCATTGGCGGAGGGTCCTTTGTGGGTTGGCTTGGGTGAGCTCTGTCATGATGTCCCACTGAATCGGGAGCCACGATTAACGATTCAGGAAGCAGGGTTTCTTCCTTGGGTTCAGTGGGCGCTATACCGCCGTGTTGGCGTGATAATCGTCTGCCTTGGTGTTCTTGGAACCGGGACGATAGGTAACAGTGAAGTCAAATCGTGAAGAAGAGTGCCCACCTCGCTTGTCTGGGGTTCAGTCTCTTGGCAGACCTCAAGTATTCCAGGTTCTTGTGGTCCGTTAGAATCACGAAGGATGTTTAGCTCCCTCCAGCCAATGGCGCCACTCCTCCATAGCTCTTTCATGGCCAGCAGTTCCCGGTTTCCGGCGTCGTAGTTCTGCTTTCGGCTGGACTAAGTTTGCAGGGAATAATAGGCGACCGGATAGAGCTTGAGTGGGGATCCGTGCCGCTGTGAAAGAATAGCTCAATGCCCGTATTAGATCGTCTACCTCAACTGTAAGCGGGAGTTCAGGATTAGGGTGGTGGAGGATGGGAGCCGATGTGAAAGCGTGCCTTGAGTTCTCGCGAAAGCCTCCTGTGCTGTAGTTGACCAGGTGAGGTGTGATGAGTTTCTTTCAGTCATAGAGGTTAAGGAGCGCTGCCAGTGAGCTTGAAATTCCTGATGAAGCGTCGGTAAAGTTAGTAAATCCCAAGAAAGCGCTGTAACTCCTTTGGTTACTGGCAGGGGCCAGTCTGACCAGCCTTCTGACCTTCTTCGCCATGGCGACTCCTCTGGCTGATGATGTAGCCCAAAAAGGATGTGGAAGTCTGGTGAAATTCGCACTTCTCTGCTTTGGCGTATAGCTGGTGATCTATTAGTTGCAATACTGTTGTTCTCACATGTTGCACATGTTCTTCATAGGTGTGGGAATAGATGAGAATGTCATCAATGTACACAATTACCCAGCGATTCAGCATGTCCCGAAGAGCGTCATTGATAAATGATTGAAACAGGAGGACTATTAGACAGCCCGAAAGGCATAACCAGATACTCATAGTGCCCAGTGCTGGTAGAAAAGGCTGTCATCCATTCATCACCGTCCCGGGATGCGAATGAGGTTGTAGCTGCGGAGGTCCAGTTTGGAGAAGTACTTGCGGCTTGAAGCGGGAGTTGTTCTGGGCAGCTGGAACCAGCGGTAACGGATATCGAGAACTTGACAGTGATGTCGTTGAGACCCGGTAGTCAATACAGGGGCGTAAACCACCGTCTTTCTTTAACAAAGAAGAAGCCGGCGGCTGCAGGTGATGTCGATGCTCTAATGAACCCTTCGATAGTTCTTCCTCGATGTAGTTCTTCATGGCTTCTGATTCGGTTGAGATAGGAAGATTCGGCCCTTGGGTGGCTTTGTACCTGGTAGCAGCTCGATGGCACAGTCGCTTGATCGGTGAGGGGGTAGTTCCATCGCCTTGGTCTTGCTGAAAGCTTCGATGAGGTCAGAGTATTCAATGGGTAATGGGGAAAGAGCTGGCTGTCCTTTACGTCGGCCTGAATGGAAGTGAAGGAAGAGCTGCCCGTTAAGCAGTTGGAGTGGCATGACGGGTCCCATTTGATAATCGACCCTCCCTCCATGAGATGGCGGGTTATGTTGCGTAGCCAGGGAAGCCCAAGGATTACCGGGTTATGGGGTGATGTGATGACGTAGAAGCGAATTACCTCCGTGTGGCGGGTCCCGGTCTGGGAGTCGGAGGTCCACGGTGGTGTGCAGGACCCTCCCCGCCGAAGGAGGTCGTCCATCTAGCGCCTCACTGCCAATTGAGAGTCTGCAGGTGATTAATGGAATTTGTTGTTGTTGGCAAATTCATGAGACATAAAGTTGCCGGCTGCTCCGGAGTCTAATAGTGCTGATGTGGTTATATGATTGTCCTCTAGAGATAATACAATCCCGGCACTTTGATACAAGAACTGGAGTGGTGTGCTTGGATGCACGGACTCACGAAGAGGGATTACGAGGAGGTGGTCTAGTGGGGCAGAACGCCCTTAGATGGCCAGGTTGACCACAATAGAGGCAGAGATGTTGGCGCATCTGGCGTTCACGTTCCTCGAGTCAGGTGAGTATATCCGAGCTGCATGGGTTCGGTTTGAGGCAGAAGTCACGGGACATTGTGTGCTGGTGGGTCCCGTTCTGAGTGGGCGCCCGTGATCGAATCAGATTGTCAAGCTGTATGGTGAGTTCGATGAATTGATTCAGCGATCTCCCTCATCTCGGCAGGCCAGTTCAGACTGTAATTCCAAGCTGAGTCCCTTGCGAAAGAGCAGTTTAAAGCGTGCTCTCAACCCAGTCGGTTTGAGCTGCCAGAGTGCGAAATGTCAAGGCATATTCTGCTGCAGTATTTCCGCCCTGGTTCAATGCGAGTAGTCGGTCACCAGCTCTCATGCCTCCCTCCGGGTGTTCAAATACCTCCCGGAGCGTTGTAGAAAGGCACCGAACGAGGGAAAAGCGTGCCATCCTCTCTCCAAACCGCTGTTACCCACTCTAACGCTCTGCCAGTGAGGAGAGAACATACCAGGGAAATCTTGCTAGTGTCAGTGACATACATCGGCTGGTTGTTGATCAATGAATAATGAACATTGCAGTAAAAATCCCTTACTCTTAGTGGGGTTACCGTCGAATTTATCAGGAGAGCCAGACGTGGGTTAACTGTGGGTGCGGTGGTGGAGAGGTGCCCATGCCTGCGTTCGGGCTGAGGAGGGGCTGAGTTCGGGCGACATCTGTAACCTCTGTAAGCGTCGGACGAGTTCCTCCCGTTACCGTAGTTAGATGGGTTAGCTGCTGTTGATGAACGGCCGAGCTGGTTTGCTTGAGTGGAGATCTCCGTGGACATTTGGACCAGAGCTGCTGGATCGCGAAGGGCGAAGTCTTCTGTAATGAAGCACCCTGAGAGTGAGGATCCATTTGCAGTTTTATTACAATCTTAATGACGAACAGGGGTCAATCGCCAGCAAACACAACAGCAGGGATAAGGCAAATCGTAATCCAGGTACAGGCATGAGGTCAGGGCAGGCAGCAAGCTTACAAAAATCAGTCCAGTAGAGAATATAGTCCAGGGCAGGCAGGCAAGAATCAAGCGGAAAACAGTCCAGAGTATAACCACGATATGACAGACGCGGGAGAAAGCGCTCAGAATTGATCACCAGGGAATACAAGACTTGCAAGGAGAGGGAGAGAGAGCCTAAATAGTCTATTAATGGGAGAGACAGGTGCAGCGGTGATTGGAACCAGGTATGTAGAGTTGTAGTCCAGGGCTTAATATTGTCAGGAGAGGGTTCCCTCTGGTGGTGAGCAGGAGGAACCGCGGGAGTCTCGTTTGTTACAAATGGTAACTTTAAAACAGTTACAGAGTGTAATGGCTGTGATATGAGTAACTGAGGATGGATCAACAACATTGTAGTTACTCCACAATACTAACCTAATTGACAAAGCGAAAAGAAGGAAGCCTGTACAGAATACAAATATTCAAAACATGCATCCTGTTTGCAAAAGGCACTAAAGTAATACTGAAAAACAAAGCAATTCACTTTTTGTCCTGAATACATAGTGTTATGTTTGGGGCAAATCCAATACAACACATTACTGAGTACCACTCTCTGTATTTTCAGATAGTGGTTGCTGCATCATGTTATGGGTATACATGGGTAATCATTAAGGACTGGGGAGTTTTTCAGGATAAAACATTTAGGAAAAAATCCTAGAGGAAAACCTGGTTCAGTCTGTATTCCATCAGACACTGGGAGATTAATTCACCTTTCAGCAGGACAATAACCTAAAACACAAGGCCACATCTACACTGGAGTTGCTTACCAAGAAGACAGTGAATGTTCCTGAGTGACCGAGTTACAGTTTTGACTTAAATCTGCATGAAAATCTATGACAAGACTTGGAAATGGTCGTCTAGCAATGATCAATAACTCTTTTGACAGAGCTTGAAGAATTTTGAAAAGAATAATGGGCAAATATTGTACAATCCAGGTGTGCAAAGCTGTTAGAGACTTACCCAGAAAGACTCGAGGCTGTAATCGCTGCCAAAGCTGATTCTAACGCGTATTGGCTCAAGGGTGTGAATGCTTATGTAAATGGTTATTTTTAATTTAATTTTCAATACATTTGCTAACATTTCTTAAAACATGTTTTTAGAAAAAATATCAATTTAAACCATTTAGAATTCTGTCTGTAACACAACAAAATGTGGAAAGGTCAAGGAATATGAATACTTTCTGAAGGCACTGTAGGCCTCTGTGTTCTTATCTGTGTTTCATAATGGTTGACCGTGATTGTAGTTGACTTGTGTCTGTGTTTCAGAACAATGAAGTCTCCAGCGGAGAGGCGCTCAGAGACATGTGAAGACTACTCTCCCTGTCGCTTCTTTGCCCATCGCTATGGTTACCAGCTGGCCTATCAGAGATATTTTGGAGCCAGGAATCCAGGCACGACGGGGACCCGTGGAGTCTGAGTCCCTGTCCATCTTATCATATCAATTATTCCTGCTATTGATTTACTGTATGCTCATTCAACACACTCTGACATTACATAACAGGATATTGGTTCGGTGATGTAACTGTAAAAGAGATATGGCAAATATATGAAAACATATCAGTAAATCAATTGCGTATATAGTGAGCAATATTCTTGCGCATTTATATAATTCAAGCTCCATTTATTGTATAACTTTATAGCCTACTCACAATCACCACACCCTCAAAGAATAGCTGCTTTCAGAAATCTGTGTTTGTGAAGATTAGCTTCACACCCACCTCCGTTGTTCCCTTTTTCCATCCACACTAAGACAACAGTCTCTGTCTAACCCATATGTATTTATATGTATTAAAAGTGTTTTTGAAGAGTTTCTTACATTCATTGTCTAAATCCTATGGTGTCACGATATTCCTCAGAGGGGCTTAGTAACCTTACTTGTGGGCTACAATTTCAGCTGATTAGGATTTTGAATAGGGAGCAGATGTGTGAATGCTAATAGCTGTCCCAGTTTGACCAGTGTGGTAGCAACAAATCAGAAAAATGTAGTGTGGAAACTATAAAAGCCAAGAGAAGCTACATTTTTGCACCAGCATGACAAAGTTTGCGCCTGTTTTTAAACTGTAAGTGTAGATGATGTTCAAAGTCATGTACTATTTGTTTGATTATCCAATAGTTGTATGGCCTCGCCTTCCACTTTTGGAATGTAAATGAATATATTTTTGGTAATTTTTGTCTAACTTTTGTAAATGGGAGCATCAATGGTATCAATAGAAAATGTTCATTTCCAGGTCACATACAAAAATAAGTAGTCAGCTGGTCACTGTTTTTGTAGACAAGATGCAGCTCCTTACCGTACCATAAGAACCAGAGGTCATCTGAACACAGTGAATGTCAGTCTCTAGAAGACGAGAGAGTCACAAGCAGGACATTGGATCTGGTCATGGCACACCCACGAACAGTGGGTAAAAATATTTTAAAGTACTACTTAAGTCATTTTTTTGGGGTATCTGTACTTTACTTTACTATTTTTGACAACTTTTACTTTTACTTCACTACATTCCTAAAGAAAATATTGTACTTTTTACTCCATACATTTTCCCTGACAATTCACGTGCTTATCAAGAGAACACGTGGTCATCCCTACTGCCTATGCTCTGGCAGACTCACTAAACACAAATGCATCTTTTGTAAATAATGTCTGAGTGTTGGATTGTGCCCCTGGCTATCCATACATTTTAAAAACAAGAACATGGTGCTTAAAATAAGGAATTAGAAATTATTTATACTTTTACTTTTGATACTTAAGTATATTTAAAACCAAATACTTTCAGACTTTTACTCAAGTAGTCTTTTATTGGGTGACTTTCACTTTTACTTGAGTAACTTTCTATTAAAGTATCTATACTTTTACTCAAGTGTGACAATTGGGTACTTTTTCCACCACTGCCCATGAACGGGCAATCACATTGTTGTTTTTTTTTGTGATTCCGCAGAACCAAAATGTTCATAATTAAGGCTTTGCTAGGATAGATTTCTGAACTTTGTTCCTACATGGAGGAACGACACCAGCACTGACCCAGATGCTGAAATTACACCCCACATTGTCAAGGCCACTTCAGCGGCCCAGAAGTCCAACTTGGAAAGAAACTGAGAGAGCAAAATATAGAGGGAAATTTCCCTTAAGGGTGAGGTCTTTACATAACGCTACATTCTGCAATGCTGTCAAGCAATAATGTGCTACTTAAGAAGTTAAACATGAGTGGGGAAAAGGCAACGAGTAATAGAATAGAATAGAATAGAATGGAGCAGAATATAATCGAATAAAGCAGAATAGAAAAGAATGGAGCAGAATAGAATGGAGCCGAATAGAATAGAGTGGAGCAGAATAGAATAGAATTTTGTTCTACTTGTGTGTTTTAGTTTTTATATGCCTATCAATGCTCCATACAGGCACTGGATATACCATACCATGTGTATTACTGGTGAATGAATATACAATCAACAAAATATATATATGTAGGCCTACACATACTTGAACACCTCAATTCCTCAAACACTTTTGTTTGCTTCTAAAAATTGCTTTCACTGGTTTGTTATAAAAAAGCAAAAATCTGATCAAAAGTCTGTCACAAAATGACGGATGGCAGTTTCTCTTCTTGTTCAATTAGTATCATATGGTTTTATCAACCAGTAGTTAGTGGTTTGAATAGGATGTCATGTGGGCATGCTGTAAAACTCGGACCTCTTGAGGTTGTCTGGTGGTACTGCACATTTAAGAAGTGTTGTCTTTATACAACAGGTGTAGACCTTACAGTGAAATGCTTACTTGACACCCTCTAGTAAAGATGAGCAAAAATTACTGTATACAATGAATAATTAAAATAATGAGCTATATTGTATGCAAAAAAAAGAGAGACATTTTCATTCTCTATTTTCATGTCATCCAACAAATGTAAACGCCTGGAGTTTGCTAAACAGCATTGGCACTTGTATTGGAATCAGTGCTATGGTCAGACGACATGAAAATAGAGCTCTTTGGCCACATACACCAGTGGTGGGTTTGGCGTTGAATTGAGAATGCATAAGCAGAAAAGAACTCCATACCAACTGTAAAATATGGTGGAGGATCTTGAATGTAATGGGGCTATTTTGCGTCCACTGGTCCTGGGACCCTTGCTGACGTCAACGTCATCATGAACTTTACCCAGTACACGGACATTTTAGCCAAAAACTGGTTGCCTCTGCCTGGAGGTTGAAACTTGGCAGCAAGTGGATCTTCCAGCAAGACAATAACCACAAGCACACGTCAACATCCACAAAGAAATGGTTAATTGGCTACAAAATCAACATTTTGGAATGGCCATCTCAGTCTCTGGACTTGAAATCCATAGAAAACCTGTGGTTTGAATAGAAGAGGGCAGTCTATAAGCACAGATGACGGATATCAAGGATCTGGATGATTATGTATGGAGGAATGGTCTAAGATCCCTCCAAATATATTTTCCAACTCATAAAAGAAAATGCCTCATTGCCATTATCCTAGCAAGGTGAGGTATTGAAAGGTATTGAAAACAGGGATGTCAATAGTTTTGACCCCTACCTTTTTGAGAAAAAAGTATTACTTGTTACACAAAATCTCTTTCTCTGAAGAATTGTATTAGCTGTGGTGTAAAGTACTTAAGTAAAAATACTTTAAAGTACTACTTAAGTAGTTGTTTTGGGTATCTATACTTAACTTTACTATTTACATTTTTGACAACTTTTACAATTTGACAATTTTTGACAACTTTTCCTTTTACATTCCTAAAGAAAATAATGTACTTTTTTACTTCATACATTTTCACTGACACCCTAAAGTACTTGTTACATTTCGAATGCTTAGCAGGACAGGAAAATTGTCCAATTCACACACTTATCAAGAGAACACCTCTGGTCATCCCTGCTGCATCTGATCTGGCAGACTCACCAAACACACATACTTTGTTTGTAAATTATGTCTGAGTGTTGGAGTGTGCTCCTAGCTATCTGTCAAAAAAATCTAAATAGTGGCATCTGGTTTGCTTCATAATATATGTGTAACAGTTTTGCTTCCGTCCCTCTTCTCGCCCCTACCTGGGCTCGAACCTGCACACATCAACAACTGACACCCATGAAGCAACGTTACCCATCGCTCCACAAATGCTGCGGCCCTTGCAGAGCAAGGGGAACAACTACTTCAAGGGCTCAGAACGAGTGACCTCACCGACTGAAACGCTGTTAGCGCGCACCCCGCTAGCTAACTAGCCATTTCACACCGGTTGCATAAGGAATGTGAAATTATTCATACTTTTACTTTTGATACATAAGTATATTTTAGCAATTACATTTACTTTTGATACTTAAGTATATGTTAAACCAAATACTTTAAGACTTTTACTCAAGTAGTATTTTACTGGATAACTTTCACTTTTACTTTAGTCATTTTCTATTAAGGTATCTCTACTTGTACTCGAGTATTACAATTAGGTACCTTTTCCACCACTGTGTATTAGTATAAAATAATAGCATTTCCAAATTTTTGGAGCATACAATTTAACTCAGTAATATAATTATTTATTTCATCTTCATCAAGGGTGTAGATTTCAGCCCCCACTGAAGGTGTGGGAATTATTAGAGACATGTACATACAGTTGAAGTCGGAAGTTTACATGCACTTACAGTGAGGGAAAAAAGTACTTGATCCCCTGCTGATTTAGTATGTTTGCCCACTGACAAAGAAATGATCAGTCTATAATTTTAATGGTAGGTTAATTTGAACAGTGAGAGACAGAATAACAACAACAAAAAATACAGAAAAACGCATGTGAAAAATGTTATACATTGATTTGCATTTTAATGAGAGAAATAAGTATTTGACCCCTCTGCAAAACATGACTTAGTACTTGGTGGCAAAACCCTTGTTGGCAATCACAGAGGTCAGACGTTTCTTGTAGTTGGCCACCAGGTTTGCATACATCGCAGGAGGGATTTTGTCCCACTCCTCTTTGCAGATCTTCTCCAAGTCATTAAAGGTTTCGAGGCTGACGGTTGGCAACTCGAACCTTCAGCTCCCTCCACAGATTTTCTGTGGGATTGAGGTCTGGAGACTGGCTAGGCCACTCCAGGACCTTAATGTGCTTCTTCTTGAGCCACTCCTTTGTTGCCTTGGCTGTGTGTTTTGGGTTCTTGGGGTCATATGCAGCATTCCTCCTCCTCCAAACACAGCGAGTTGAAATGATGCCAATGAGCTCCATTTTGGTCTCATCTGACCACAACACTTTGACCCAGTTGTCCTCTGAATCATTCAGATGTTCATTGGCAAACTTCAGACGGGCATGTATATGTGCTTTCTTGAGCAGGGGGACCTTGCGGGCGCTGCAGGATTTCAGTCCTTCACGGCATAGTGTGTTACCAATTGTTTTCTTGGTGACTGTGGTCTCAGCTGCCTTGAGATCATTGACAAGATCCTCCCGTGTAGTTCTGGGCTGATTCCTCACCGTTCTCATGATCATTGCAACTCCACGAGCAGAGATCTTGCATGGAGCCCCAGGCCGAGGGAGATTGATAGTTATTTTGTGTTTCTTCCATTTGCGAATAATCACAACAACTGTTGTCACCTTCTCACCAAGCTGCTTGGCGATGGTCTTGTAGCCCATTCCAGCCTTGTGTAGGTCTACAATCTTGTCCCTGACATCCTTGGAGAGCTCTTTGGTCTTGGCCATGGTATAGAGTTTGGAATCTGATTGATTGATTGCTTCTGTGGACAGGTATCTTTTATACAGGTAACCAGCTGAGATTAGGAGCACTCCCTTTAAGAGTGTGCTCCTAATCTCAGCTCGTTACCTGTATAAAAGACACCTGGGAGCCAGAAATCTTTCTGATTGAGAGGGGGTCAAATACTTGTTTCCCTCATTAAAATGCAAATCAATTTATAACATTTTTCACATGCATTTTTCTGGAAGAAGACACTGCTCCTAAACCGCCATAAAAAGCCAGACTACGGTTTGCAACTGCACATGGGGACAAAGAATGTACTTTTTTGAGAAATGTCTTCTGTCTTCTGTAAATAACTGTTTTGCCATAATGACCATTGTTATGTTTGGAGGAAAAAGGGGGGTGCTTGCAAGCCGAAGAACACCATCCCAACCGTGAAGCATGGGGTGCTGTGCTGCATGAGGGACTGATGCACTTCACAAAATAGATGGCATCATGAGGAAGGAAAATTATGTGGATATATTGAAGCAACATCTTAAGACATCAGTCAGGAAGTTAAAGCTTGGTCGCAAATGGGTCTTCCAAATGGACAATGACCCTAAGCATAAGTTGTGGCAAAATGGCTTAAGGACAACAAAGTCAAGGTATTGGAGTGGCCATCACAAAGCCCTGACCTCAATCCAATAGAAAATGTGTGGGCAGAACTGAAAAAGCATGTGCGAGCAAGGAGGCCTACAAACCTGACTCAGTTACACCAGCTCTGTCAGGAGGAATGGGCCAAAATTCACCCAACTTATTGTGGGAAGCTTGTGGAAGGCTACCCGAAATGTTTTACCCAAGTTAACCAGTTTAAAGGCAATGCTACCAAATACTAGTTGAGTGTATGTAAACCTCTGACCCACTGAGAATGTGATGAAAGAAATAAAAGCTGAAATAAATAATTCTCTCTTCTATTATTCTGACATTTCACATTCTTAAAATAAAGTGGTGATCCTAACTGACCTAAGACAGGGTATTTTTACAATGATTAAATGTCAGGAATTGTGAAAAACTGAGTTTAAATGTATTTGGCTAAGGTGTATGTACACTTCTGACTTCAACTGTATGTTTAAGCATGGCCTCACCAAAAAATATGATGAAGCATAATTGTAGAATGTTTTTTCGAATGTTTAGAATATATGCAACAATTACTTGAGAATTCAGGGTGTGTTGTTGTCTGTTCATGTGCCAGTGTACATTTGCTGTTGCTTGTGGGTGTATGATACATGATTCCTTAACCAATCACAAACTCAAGATATTGTTAGGGTCATAACTATAAACTGAGTGTGTGTTCATGTACTGGTGAGAGAGACAAGCAAGACAGAACAGTCTAAATCTCATACTTGTTGATCGTCCAGATCGTGAACCAACAGCAAAGAGAAAGATGAAGACCTTGGCCATCCTTGTCCTCTGTGCTCTGGCATGTGTGTGCCACTCTATTGGAGGTAAGGGCAGAGATAGAGTGACAGCATTAGTCAAGATTTTGCACCTGTGCAAAATGTGCAACTATTTTTAGGATTTCAGCATAAATGGAATAAGGAAAATAATCAAATAAATTATGAAACTTCATATAAACGTTAAAGAATAAATAAAACATGCAAACAATTTATAATGTTGTAGTTGTGTTTTCAGATCGAGATGATTAATCATGTACAATACTGTTTCCTCTCTACACAGACTCCTCTACCTCCACTGCCTCCAAGCCTGCTAGTGAGAAAAGAGTGGGTAAGAGACATCAGTAGGATAATTGGTACCAAAATTGCAGTGGTCTGATTGTGTGTACTGTAATGTTGATGACCAGTCGTAGATGCACTGAACATGGTTATTTTAAGTGCAGTGTGATTACATTTCTCTCGTTTTAAAAAGTGAATATGTTCTACGACCTTACAGGCGTGTTTGTTAAGAAGGACCTGGCCTCCACTTTGGTGCGACAGAAGAGAGCCGGCACTGCCCTTGCAGACTTGTCCCTGACTCAGCTGGAGAGGTACAGTACTGTTTGGTTGTCCCCTGTCTGGCATCTGATAGCCTGGCACACAAGGTTGTTTTTCTACAAGGTGTCGAAAGCGTTCCACAGGGATGCTGGCCCATGTTGATTACAATGCTTCCCACAGTTGTATGAAGTTGCCTGGATGTAATTTGGGTGGTGGACCATTCTTAATACACACTGGAAACTATTGAGTGTGAAAAACCCAACAGTGTTGCCGTTCTTGACACAAACCAGTGTGCCTGGCACCTACTACTGTACCCTGTTCAAAGGCACTTAAATATTTTGTCTTGCCCATTCACCCTCTGAATGGAACACATACAGTACACAGTCCATGTCTCAATTGTCTCAAGGCTTAAAACTCCCTCTTTAACATGTATCTTCCCCTTCATCTACACTGCCTGAAGTGGCTTTAATAAGTGACATCATTAAGGGATCATAGCTCTCACCTGGATTCACCTGGTCAGTCTATATCATGGAAAGAGCAGGTGTTCTTAATGTTTTGTACACTCAGTGTATGTGTTTTGCTGTTAATCAATGTTTGTATGGGAACAAGCATCATTTCCACTTCATTTAAGATTAATTTAAGATGAAATGTGCTCAAATATTCAGGGAATTTCCTGTTGTTATCATGGAGTGAAATGTTAATTATATAAGCCTATTTCTTCACACTGGATAATATCTAGATTTTCATCTATGTTTTTTTCTTCCCCTTTCTTCTTTCACCTCTTCCTCTTATTTTATGGAAACTGCCCAACCCTTTCATTCCCAGTCTGAGGGAGGTGTGTGAGCTTAACTACTGGTGTGAGAACATGATGGACACAGCTGGGATCATTGCTGCCTACACCAAATTCTATGGACCAATCCCATACTAGATGTCAACCCACTCCACAAATCAACTTCCATTCTGCAAGGATTTTTGGAGAGAAATAGATGTAATGTTCTGAGGATGAAACATCTGAATAAATCTAAATAAATTAAGAATAAATTGAAAGAGGACAATGAGAGGTTATCAAGATAACTATTTGGTAATATTCTGTAGTGTAGTATGGTCAATAAAAATATCTAAACAATGTGTCTTTCATAAAATTATTTCATATTACATAACAATATTCTAACAATGTTATAACATGATACATTGTGTGAGATCTGTAATTTCCTAAAGGGAACAAATGAGAAATAGATTAGGCTACATGATAACGGAGACCTGAAGAAATGACCTCTGTGTTATCAAAGGTTGGTAAAGAAAAAAGTTACTGACTTTGTTTACAAATATTGAAAGAGAAAAGTTACATGTACATGTATCTTCAGCACCTTCATGAATATAAAACATCTATGACAGCTGAAAACATTTAGACTACATTGCATGTGATATTGCATGAACAAACATATCTATCTACCTGTGGTGCCTCTGTCGATACAAAGACAAGTTCAATTGCATAAATGATCCCAAGGCTGGGGCATTTAACTTGGTCATCACTGCCAATAATGTTCGTATTTATGTAAGGTCATCTTGCCTTAAGATTGGTGTAACCTGGCCATTCTACACACAAAATTATGTATAATAAAATTCAAAAGGCACTCACTCACTTGCAAGAGAACTTGGTTGAAGCTTAGTCTATTCGTCACAGTGGCAGTAACAAAAGTAGTAGGTTCACCCAAAACTGCAGACATGAAACAAAGACTTTGAGTGCAAAACTGCAGTCCACTAGGTCAGCCACTGGGGGGGTTGAGCGTATTTTGCTTGACCTTCTATTTTTGCGTTTCCGGTTTATCTCACACGAGATTTCCGCCCTAGCTCGCGGCAATCAAAACATGGCGGACTGCATCAATTAGCCCAAAGTGTTTATGTCAGTGTGATCTAAAAGAGTAACACATACATTAGTTTGATACAGGCAACGACATTTATAGTTGACAATTTACCCGATTGGAAAGTAAGAGAGGGAAAAGGCACACTGCCCACAGTTTTCACGTGGATAAAGGTAGTCAATTCAAGTTAGCTTTTTCGTTACTTGTTCATCGAGCTAGTTGACTGGCTAATTTAGCTAGCTAACGTAATGCTGATGTGAAACCTGCAGACTTTGGTGATATAGCTACCGTTGGTTACACAATCTGCTAGCTAGCTAACTAACATTTCAGCAAATTAATATTGGCGAGTATTTGCATTATCTATAGCTAGCTAACATTAGAACTGGTACAGCTTTGCTAGCTAATTTAGCTAACGTTAGTTGTTGGTTTGGACTAGTTAACGTATAACATACTTCTGACTAGATGCTATTCAACCAATAATTGTCTTATGACATTGTTCTGGGAGACGAACTTGTATTTTACCCAGCACAATGTCAAAAGGCAATTCATTATTAGTTTAATCGCAGCAAGAGAGTTAACGTTATTTAAAATAAGGACCTCTCTGTAATCGGACCTCTCTGAAATGGAAATGGATGGACCTAAACTCTCATTGAACGGAAAAAAACGAGTGACCCTCCCCTATACCCCGAATAATAATTAAAACAAAGTGGATAGCAGAGAACATGTCTACCGTTTACCCTCACTTCTTGGACAGACCAGAGCCTTAAAGATGAATATTTGTTTAATACCATACCAATTTCTGAAATTACAGGCTAAGAATGAACATATGCCTGTGTGTTCATCTCATCGTATTACTCCAATGCCAAATCAATGTGTCTTGTTTGCAATGAAACGGCCCGTTTGCAAATAATCAAATCTGAGACCTCATTAGGAATCTGAGTATGGTGCTTTCCAAAGTTAGGCCTAACTTATCAACCCAGACAGAGTTGACCTACCGACGCAGAAAAATGGAAGCTTTATCTTCTTCTGTAGCTCAACCCAACGAGAGAAGGTCACAAGTGTTTACCTAAAAGCTGTCTGGGTTTAAACATCTTATATTGTATAGAAATTGAATAACTTAAAAATTGATAGTGACAGAATTAGATTACTTCCCAAGCAAAGGACATTTTTTGTCGTCTTTATGCTAGAAACAATGATATTCCCATATGCATCAGAGTCACGTCTTTCCTGGATATTTTACAGCTTGTTTCTAGCATTAAAGCATTGTGGACCAAAGCGCTGTTATATATCACTTTATTTAATCAGATCTGTTTTTTTTTTTTGCCATTTTCTTTAATAAAAAGCAGGCCTATGGCATACCGTCTCATACCCCATCAATTCGAGTCTTGGTTTTAACTTAGCCGACCTCCATGTCAGTGAAGTGCTGTTATTTGAAGAGTGGATGGAGGAATTGACCCACAAATGTATTGACATAGCAGCCTATAGCCTAAGTTAGTCTGCCAAACAGGTAGGCCTACCTCTTATTTCTTAAATAGGCTTTAACACAAAGCCCTCTTGTTGTTAGTAAACAAATTAAAATTAAGACTGTTGAAATGAATTATGCCTACTCGAATTTGCCTACTTTCAGCACCATGAGCTGTCCATTTTCGATTGATTGTGCCGCTGCTTCGTTTCAGTACCACAATGTAAGTTACTCTAATCTGGCTTATTGTGAGGTTAATAACTCTGATAAATAGGCCTACATCATGGGCCAGAAACATTTTGTTTTTAATCAAATCAATTATAGTAGTGGCAAGCTATCAAAGTTGACCTCCAGTCCTCCTCATCTTCACGCTCTCCTTCTCAAACTGAACTGAACATAGGCTATAGCAGTGTTTCCCAACCCTAGTCCCCTAATACTCCCAACAGTACATTGTTTCGTTGTGGCCCTTGACAAACACACATCATTGAGGGCTTGATGATTAGTTGACAAGTTGAATCAGGTGTGCTTGTCCAGGGTTACAATAGAAATGTGTACTATTGGGGGTACTCAAGGACCAGGGTTGGGAAACACTGTTCATGCGCAAGAGTGCATTTTTTGGAAGAAGCCTCTGACTCTCCCTCTGAACTGCCACCGTAGCCTACACAGCACAGCCATTGGTTAGGAAGCACACAACAAAGTTTTTGTTCAGCAAGAGCAGAGCAGGCTGGGGCTCATGGTTGGAATATCCATTGCAGTGTGTAATGCAGCCTAGTTTCATTTACACCATCCCAGCAGCTATCTTAGAAATAGAACTTATAGATTTGTATTTTCTCCTGATTCCAATAAGTTGATACTGTATTTTCCCTGGCAGGGTGAAGGAGACGCGCCATCACCATGGGGCGACGTTCGACCTCCTCCACCAAGAGTGGGAAGTTCATGAACCCCACCGACCAGGCCAGTAAGTAACGTCATACCCTTTCCGTCGTCATGTGACTGCTCACGTGATACATTCACCTCAACTTGAGCATGAACACATCAGTGGACACCCATTGTTACTTAAGCTTCAGGGGATCCCATGTCTGTGAAAGGAAAATAATTTCAGTGTCTGTTATTGAGCTCAGCAGCACTATGAACAATAGTAAATGCATCAACGTAGAGGAGCTGTCAGGTAACAGGTTCTACATCAAACTTAATGCGGTGCCTTTTCCTCTTCAGGGAAGGAGGCCAGGAAACGGGAGCTGAAGAAGGTAAGACCTTGGCTGACAAGTTGAATGTCAATGACAGGTTGACTTTGTATTCTGTCTATAAAACTCACTGTGCTCTTTTTGCTGCGCCACAGAACAAGAAGCAGAGGATGATGGTGAGAACAGCTGTACTGAAGATGAAGGACCCCAGACAGATCATCAAAGACATGGAGAAGCTGGATGAAATGGGTGAGCCATTGCAAACGAGTTTTAAACAAGGTTGTGCGTTTGTTATTTGTCTTCCAAAAAGATATTGCTAATCATTTTATTTTCTCCTGTTCACATCTGTTCTCTATGTGTTTTTCCTGTGCCAGAGTTCAACCCTGTGCAGCAGCCGCTGCTGAATGAGAAGGTGCTGAGGGACAAGAGGAAGAAGCTACGGGAGACGTTTGAGCGCATCGTACGTTTGTACGAAAGAGAGAACCCAGACACTTACAAGGAGCTACGCAAACTGGAGCTGGACTATGAGAGCAATCGCGGCAAGCTGTCACTCTACTTCGACTCAGTCAAGGTGTGTATGCTATGCTGATGAACATGTATAAATTGCACAGATAAACCGAGCAATGCTGAGATCATGTCATAATTGTTGCTGTTGTTCACTACTCACTCTTTCTCTTCCACGCTCTGTCAACTAGAATGCTGAACTGGTGGAGGTGGATAGCATCCCACTCCCAGAGATGCCCCACGCCCCCTCCAGCATCCTGATCCAGGACATCCCCCTGCCCGGGGCCCAGCCTCCCTCCATCCTGAAGAAGGGCTCCTCGTTTAGGTGGGCAGTCTCCTGAATTGACAGTGCTGTCTCAGTATCATTCCTATGGATCATACCACAACCCTACCAGCTGCTCTATAAACTCTCTCTCTCTCGCTCTCTCTCTCAGTAAGGGGATCAGTGCCTTTATGTCTGCAGCGGTGGCAGGCGTCCCTCGGTTACCCCCTGGTAGGAAACCCCCAGGTCCCCCACCTGGCCCCCCACCGTCTCAGGTCCTTGCGCTGTACGCCTCACGCAGGGCCCAGTTCGCAGCAGACGCAGGTACTGCACACACACCTCACTACTGCATGTTTGTACATGGGATCAGGAGGAATAAATATGCTTCATTCTTTTTCTCATCCAAATCCACCTTTCTCTGCCTACAACCAGATCCGTCCAACCAGGCCTCTGACATGGAGAAAGCCATGGACACTATGCTGATGGGAGGAGAGAGAGACAGTGGGAGCGAGAGCGAGGGAGACGATGGCGAGGAAGACGACAGTGACTCTGAAGAGGACAGTGAAGGAGAGAGGGATGAAGGAGGCGAGGTAGACAAGAGGATGATGGTGGACCGACAGGAGGACGATAGAGAGAAGGGCAGAGCGGAGGACAGAGGGGACAGACATGCAGGTGAGAGGCGGAGCCTTGTCCGCATATTGTGCTTGCTTGATCACCCCAAGTGTGTTGGGTTCTGTCTTTAAGTCTGTGCACTGCTTGGTGTTGTAGTTTAAAGAATGATAACACAGATATGGCATTTTACATGAGGTTGTGTGATATGTTTTGCAGGACGCAGTGTGCGGTTTGCAGACATGCCCCCCTCAGCACCCAGGGAGAAGAGCAAGAAGAAGAGGATTGTGAAGAAGAAAAAGGCCATCACTCCTCTGCAGGCTATGATGCTTAGGATGGCAGGTACTGTATCTCCTTCAGTCTGCACACAACACCACTACCACACTTCAGCTGGACTTCTGATGCAGATGAATGATTTTATTGTTGACACTATTTTGGAGAATGATGTAATTTAAAGAGGTTTGTATTCGCTGGAGGATGATTTCTCCATGGGAACTAGGTTATACTTTCTTCCCTCATCCCTTTCTCACTCATCCCCCTTTATTATTTGTCTACAGGGCAGTCCATCCCTGAAGACGAAGAGGAGGAAGAAGAAGTTGAGGAGGAGTATACTGACTCTGACGACTCAGACATCGAGGATAGGGGACCACCAGGCGACAACCAATCTCATCTTATACCCAATCAGCGCATGCCTCCACCCTCTGGACCAATGGGAGGACAACAACCACCTCTGCACATGCAGGGTCCACCAGGAACAGGGCCTCCACCGTTGGGACCACCCCCAGCTCCTCCAATGAGGCCTCCTGGTCCGCCCTCTGGCCTGCCTCCCGGCCCTCCACCCGGTTAGTTGGTTTTAGGTGTAGTAATGATTGGAGTACAGTGTCATCTTGTGTGACGTTGCTTCATTACTATCAAATTACTAAAACAATGCACTATGTATGATGTCATATGATATGTCTTGTTTGTCATCCTAAGGTGCTCCCCGGTTTTTGAGGCCGCCTGGTATGCTAGGTGGTCCAAGGGGGCCGATGCCCCGGCTACTGCCCCCTGGACCCCCACCAGGTCGTCCCCCTGGTCCTCCCCCAGGCCCCCCTCCAGGTCTCCCTCCTGGTCCTCCACCCCGGGGACCCCCACCCAGACTGCCTCCCCCAGCTCCCCCAGGTATGCGTGGATGATGTATTTTTATGTCTTTTTATTGGAATTTCATATGACTTTATCCCTTCTCCTTAAACACGGAACATTGTCAAAACATACATATTTTTTAAACATAACTACAGTTCAGCAGTACCTAAAGTTACCAGTAGTAAAAATATAGGTCAACTTGGCACATACCTCAAGCTAAAATAAATGTAAAATGTATTTTGGGCAGCAAAGCATGGGAATAAAGCAGGATTTTCCCCCACTTTAATCTCTTCTCCCTTTCTGTAGGCATCCCCCCTCCACCACGATCTGGGCCCCCACGCCAACTCGCCCCTCCCCTCTCTCTTTTTCCCCCGCCGCTTAACTCCAACGTCCTCAGCGCTCCCCCCAGCATTGTCCACCGCCAGAAACCCGGCTCCAACCCAGATGGCTCCCAGAGCAACCACAATGCCTCCATGCTGCCCCCTCCCTCCATGCCTATGTCCATGCGCCCAGGGATGCAGATGCCCCCTCCCGGGGACAAGTGCCCCGCCGTCGGGCGCAAACCCCACCAGTCACCACCATGCACCAACCATCGAGAAGCGGGCCAACATCACCTCTGTCTCAGCCGGAGGCAGCAATCTGGCAACAGGCCCGGGGAGTGGCGGAGCCACCATCTCAGCCAAACCCCAGATCATCAACCCCAAGACAGAGGTCACCCGCTTCGTGCCCACGGCACTGAGGGTGCGCAGGGATAAAGGGGCCGGGAGCGGAGGAGGGCCTATGGAAAAGAGAGGAAGAAGAGAGGAAAGGGTGGGAGGCCAGAAGCAGCAGTCGATGGCTGCCCCCATGGGGTCGGCCAACCCTACTCAGATGGGCCCAGTCTCTCAGCCCAACATGAAGACCAAGGACCAGATGTATGAGGCCTTCATGAGGGAGATGGAGGGACTCCTCTGAGACTGACAAGGGCTGTGGGGTGAAAAGAGAAGGAATGAACAGTAGGGGTCATGAAGAAAATGTTAAGTGATACCATCAAGCAGATGCTGTTCAGAAACACATTGGTTCCTCTAAATAAAGCGGAAAGGCTTTGTTTTTCACAATAAGACTAGAATCTCCTCCCAACCAACTTACTGTACATGGCTATGATAATTTGGCTCAATCTTTGTGAAAAAGCTAGTGTTTTTTATGACTGTCAAATGTTTATTTTATTGTTGAACTGAGAAACGTGATGGATTTCAAAGAAAAGAGCGGTGTTTTGTCAGGTGTTTGTAGGAAAATCCAAATGAGTGTGCATATGCTTGTCTGAAATGGTTAGACCTGCAACTAAATAAATACTTAAACTCAATTAACTATTTTCTTTGAGCCCAATCTTTTTTTAGAGTATATTTTCATAAGTCAGACTACAAATTAATAAACCATCATGATGAACAGGCTCATTCAGCAGGACACAACGTTTTGGAACATTCAGATGGAAGAAATATGCTATGTAGGATAAGGAATCACATCAGCTCTATTCATGGCATTTCTATCTGCAACGTTCGACAACGTTTGACAACTGAATGTGGTCTAAACATTGCAATTAATTGAATGATTTATGAAAGCCGGGAACATCAAGTCCCAGAAATCATAGCATGAAATCTTGTCCATTTCCGTACATGCGCACTTTAGCGTACACGGCACGTTGGCAAACAAGCATGGCGGACGACTCGGAGAAAAGTGTTGAGATAAAAACAGATGACGCAAAGGATGAAGATTCGAGTCGTGATGATAATAACAGTAACGTTAATATCGCTGAAAATGATGAGCCAGTGAAGACCTTCAAGGATCTGGTGAGTAACGTTAGCTAGCTTAATGGAAATGGTGGATAAGCTTGCCGGCTTGGAAGCGAGCTAACGTTAGTTAACAGCACATCTACAAACCAACCTACCGCTGATAAGTTAGCAAGTTAACTGTCTTTCAACCACCAACATACAGTACAGCATCCTACGGTCCACCAGGTAGAGAGCTAGGTACAGCTGTGAGATGATGTGATGTCATTGACAGGCATTTTAAAAATGGGGCGCGCATTCAGCCGTGAGATTTGTGTAATGTTAGATGTGTAACATGCACTCCATTGTCTAACACGTTTACGTATTTCTGCTATGGCGTGCATCTGTTAATATAGGGTGTAACTGAAGTGCTGTGTGAAGCTTGTGAACAGTTGGGATGGAAGACTCCTACAAAGATCCAGGTAGAGGCCATACCTGTAGCCTTACAAGGTGAGTTCAGTTGGATGGAGGGGGGTGAATGTTCTTGTTTGTGCCATGTATAAAACAGTTGGTAAAGACCTGTCCTCTAGGTGGAAGGTCTCATGTCTGTCTGTACACCCACGATGCACTTTCTTCTCTCCTATCTCAGGAAAGGATGTAATTGGCTTAGCAGAGACTGGCTCAGGGAAGACCGGGGCGTTCGCTCTGCCAATCCTGCAGTCACTCCTCGCTTCCGCTCAGAGGCTGCACACACTCATACTCACCCCCACCAGAGAGCTGGCTTTCCAGATAGCAGAGCAGTTTGAGGCCCTGGGCTCCAGCATTGGAGTCAAGACTGGTATGTGGGAATTGGAAGGAGTAGAAACATATTTGAAGGAACTCATGTGTCACGTGACTGTTTTAACTCGCTTGTCTTTTTTTTCTGTTTCAGCTGTTATAGTTGGAGGAATTGACATGATGTCCCAATCCCTGGTCCTGGCCAAGAAACCTCACATTGTCATTGGTGAGAAAATAACTTAATCCAACCTACCCCTTTCAGTTGCATAATATGGTACCATCTTTTAAGTGCATTCCTGGTTTAAGTGCACTACTGTGTATTCATCGTGTATGTCATAACAGCCACCCCCGGGCGGTTGATAGACCACTTAGAGAACACCAAAGGCTTCTCACTGCGAGCGCTGAAGTTCCTGGTGATGGATGAGGCAGACCGGATCCTCAACATGGACTTTGAGACTGAGGTGGACAAGATCCTAAAGGTTATTCCCAGAGACAGACGCACGTTTCTCTTCTCTGCCACCATGACCAAAAAGGTACCCACGTAATAACCCCTATTATCTATTCCTTTTAGCTCTTCATTTGAGACTTCAGAGTATCCCTAACACCTGGCCTGTCACACTAACCCTTCCATGCCTTTATATTTACCAAGGTTGCAAAGCTGCAGAGAGCAGCTCTGAAGGATCCAGTTAAATGTGCCGTTAACACCAAATACTCAACAGTAGAAAAATTGCAGCAGTACTACGTCTTTATACCCTCCAAATACAAGGTACTTGATGTTTGATGTTCTAATGATATCAAGGTAATTTTTCTGAGAAGTCAGAAGCTGTGTATGGTTAGTGTTGGATTGTAAGTTAACTGGCTGTTTCTCCAGGATTGTTACCTGGTGTCCATCATCAACGAGCTGGCTGGGAACTCCTTCATGATCTTCTGCAGTACGTGCAACAATGCCCAGCGGGTGGCGCTACTGCTCAGGAACTTGGGCATCACTGCCATCCCCCTGCATGGGCAGATGAGTCAGGTACCCCCCTTTATCCAAACACACTACTGTCTCCCAACATACTCACTCCAAATATCATACTCTTAACACTTCCAAATGTTTTACACATCAGTGAAATCTGCATGTATGAAAGTAGAAATAATCCATGTCTTTCTCTGTTGGTCAGAACAAACGTCTGGGGTCGCTGAACAAGTTCAAGTCTAAGTCTCGCTCTGTGTTGCTGGCGACTGACGTGGCATCAAGAGGACTGGACATTCCACATGTAGACTGTGTTATTAACTACGACATACCAACTCACTCAAAGGTATCAGTCTTGCTTGTGTGGATGTTTCTCCCTGGTCTGTGCAGTCTCTTCAATGTTATCACAAATTATGGACCCAACCGAGCAAGTTTAGTGGTGTTTTATCGTGCGTGTGTGCTCTCAGGACTACATCCACAGAGTGGGGCGAACCGCCAGAGCAGGACGGTCTGGAAAATCCATCACATTTGTCACACAGTAAGGGCCATCTTTCTGCTCGCTCTCAAGCAATCTTATTGAAATTGGTTACTTCGTCCAAAGATTTTATTCTGGTTGACATATTGACTTCTCAGGTATGATGTGGAGCTGTTTCAGCGAATCGAAACTCTGATTGGCAAGAAGCTGCCTGCCTTCCCCACGCAGGAGGAGGAAGTGATGATGCTGGTGGAGAGAGTGAGCGAGGCACAGCGATTCGCCAGAATTGTGAGTCTCAATCAGTGTCTTTTCAGCAGTGTTGTTATCCATTGTAATAGCTCTAAAGTCAGTCACAATAACCTCTTTCCCTCAGGAAATGAAGGAACAAGGGGAAAAGAGGAAGAGGCCCAGGGGAGAAGAGGGGGATGACACAGAGCAGTCCAGCGGTGTGAGGAAGAAAGTAAGAGGCGGCGCTGGTAGTGGTGGCAGAGAGGGGGGAAGAGGAGGAGGAGGTGGGGGAGGAGGAGGAGGAGGAAAAAACCGTGGTGGAGCAGCATGGAGAGGAGGACGTTAAAGTTGCCAGTAGAATAACACAATACTGTACATATTGTCAGATACTATGTCATTTCCTCCTTGATATAAAACATCTGTGATTATTAACGGATGCTTCTTTCTGTACAACCACCACATCATGGAGACAGGCTATTTAATTACCAATGACTTGTTCAATTTCCTAATCAATATTTTCATTTGTAATAAAATGTTGATTATGTAAAATCAATATCATGTTCAGTGAGTTGTGTTCACGTTCACAATTTGATAATAAATCTTGGTCAACATGAATGGACTCCTGATATGATAACATCTTCATTATGTATTATTTGTATTAAATCTTTTGAAAGTAGATTAGCAATGCAGGTGACATGAACAGGGTTGAACTATATTTGTGGAATAATGGCAAAAATAGACTTTAAACCAACAATGTACAAATAAGCCCCACCACTTTGGACACAAGATGGGGGTGTTGCATGTCTATATCTAACCTTGTACTATGTGATAGATTATTGTAACGTGTACCATGTAAAATATCACTCCATGCAATACCTAATGAGCATACAAAACACTTTAGATCGTTATTTGCATCAACAGCGTGTTAATGACTGAAGGAACAAATACGTGCATTATTATTTCATGCACTGATCATAATGATTTAATTGAAAAGAAATTAATTAGAACACTTTTTTTACTGTTGAGGGTCCGGTTGAAGATGGGTTTAGGAACAGGTGGAACAATGGACCATAAATGATTCCTCTGAAAACAGTTGGTTTTCTCTGGGGTCGTTATTTTTAGCCAATAGGAGGCGAGGGTACTAGATACTGCAGCGTGAGAATCCAATTGTGTTTTAGCCGCATCTAGCAGGCGTGTGCAGTGCATAGACTTTCACAACTAGATCTTATATTCACCTCATGTGGCTTCAGAATAAAACATTATTTGTTTATAATTAGACGTCTGTTTGTCAGAGGGTATCAATACTTTAGAAAATATAGCACGTAAAGCATCACAATGAGCTGTTGAATTCGGACGAGCTGATCTATTGGTCAATATTAATGTCTGCACAACCCATCGTAGGCGGAGTAACAGCGGTCAGATCTGTTTGGTTTAGGGGCCCAACCATAGGGGCAGTGTCTTTGGTGCATACCAAAGCCTAGACAGATAGATGCCTGAATATCAATTGTGCTGTTGCATAAAGTGTTATTAAAGAGGGTGATCGGTCTATTCGTGTGAACAGTTGTCCTCGTTTCTTCCCTCACAGCACCAGGTAAATTACCAGCTATTTTAGGAATAATTGTATTCTACATGGTTACATTAGCAACTTGAAGACTGTCCGGCTGGATGGATTTAGGCTAAATAGCGCAACTGTGGAGGTTCTTGCGATGATGTCGCTATATTACGTTCAGGACTATTGATTACCCAGATACGTTGAATTAAAATATGTTAAAGGCATATATTGCGTTATATTTATTGAAGATTCTAATTGAATGAAATTGAGATGATGACTTTAGAGATGTTGCTACACCAAAATTGACTCCCTTGACCAGTACAGCTCTCTGCATGATTTCAGATGGTTTCTGTTATTTTCAAAGTGGTTACATGTCAGATAACGTGCAGCTATCTGAATCTATGTGATCTATAATAGCGATATAGGGGACCTGCTGATCTAATAAATACATGTTTATTGTCTATGTTGATTGTCATGTGTGGCAAGATTGCGTACCATTCACAACACGGTTACACCAGCGCGCGAGATTGCTCTAGTCAAGTCAGCGTAAAACACGTGTTATTTAACGAGTCAACAATGTAGCCAGCCTGTCAGGCAAATCAACAACAACAAAAATGCAATGGATTCTGTTTGGCACATACTTTATTCTGAATACATTTCTTCAACACGTTGAATACTCTACCTGAAGGTGAGGAATTGCTTTCCATGTTTGGCTGCAAACGTCTACTTGGATGAGGAACTTGTGATAAGTTCTGCTGTAAATAACAATGATGTTGTAGGCCTATTTTGGTGTGTACAGATACAATGTAGCAGTAGTTCAATCTTCTTGGTGTAACAGTTGGGATAATGGGACAATTCTCAGAGTGCAATGAATTTCTCATCCCTGGATTGAGGGATGAGAAATGCTGAGCCATATTACTGCAGGCTCCATGGTGTCTTAATCTACACAGGAATGCTGTCTGACCCCAGTGCAGCTGTAAGCAAGTGGGTCGGATCTGCTGGCTACACCTAGACTTGAAAAGGGGTAGCTTTATTGTCACAAAGGAATGCCACCAGGATAAGTGCCATGCTTGAGAGTGCTTAACATTTCATGACAAACATGTTGCTGTACTGAGTCTCTGCCTGTCTCTGCCTCTTTAGGTGCCACTCTTGCTCTGGTAGCCACAAAATGGCTCATCGAAGTGGGCAGGAGGACTCGGAGCGGTACCTGTTTGTGGACCGTGCTGTGGTCTACAACCCGGCCACACAGGCCGACTGGACAGCCAAGAAGGTGGTGTGGATCCCTTCAGAGCGTCATGGCTTTGAGGCAGCCAGCATCAAGGAGGAGCGAGGAGAGGAGGTGGTGGTGGAACTGTCAGAGAATGGCAAGAAGGCCGTTGTCAATAAGGACGACATCCAGAAGATGAACCCGCCCAAGTTCAGCAAGGTGGAAGACATGGCCGAGCTCACCTGTCTGAACGAGGCCTCAGTGCTGCACAACCTCAAAGACCGCTACTACTCTGGCCTCATCTACGTGAGTGTTGTTGTACACTGTTAGAAAAAAAGGTTGAAAAAGGGTTAGGGTAACCCTTTTTGGTTCCAGGTAGAACCCTTTTGAGTTCAATGTAGAACCCTCTGTGGAAAGGGTTCTACCTGGAATGAAAAAGGGTTCTACAAAGGGTTCTCCTATGGGGCCTTCCGAAGAACCCTGTTAGGTTCTAGATTGCACCTTTTTTCCAGAGTGTATCCTTATTATACATCTATTCACCTATACAGCAGATTTAACCATACTCACACATTGTGCACACAACAGACATTGCTCAATAGTTCAATATTTTAGCTGTTTTTCAGCAACTCTGGCGACGCATACCTTGAATGAGACCCAGACCACAGAATCCCATGTATTGGACTCTTGATAATGTTGAGACAGGGTTGTTTGAGATTTTTTATTCTGTGTCCCTAACTCACCCCCTCACCTACCCCCCACACACTGAAACAGCCACCGATGGAGCGGAAAAGAAAATATTTTAAAAAATTACTCCTTCCAACTCCCTGTGTCTGTCTGCTCTGCACACATCAAATCATAAAGGCAGCGGGTATACAATATCCCATGACCTGGCTCACCTACAGAACCTAACCTCTGGGGAAGTCTGAGGAAACAGGGTCTGTGTCTGAATAAGTACTACATACTTAAACTGCATACTAATTTTGATGTTTGATCTAGTAGAATTCACTTGTCTTTTCTGACTCACGTGTCTGACAACAGCTGATAATCAGATAAATTGACTCGCTGTACCAAAGTGAACGAATGGCGGGAGTCAACACAATCACGCATTAGATTACTCATTTAGTACTATTTTTAGAAATTGCACATACTATAACACTTTCTTTTTTCGCATACTATTTAGTACGCTAGTATGGGTATTCGAATACAACCACTAAGACAGTGGCTTGATTGAGGTAAAAAAACACAAATACTGATCACTATAACCGTTTCCAGATAGTTCAGTTCTCTCTCTGTATCTAGATTACCTGCCATCTTCTTTACTTTCACCTTTGTAGGTGACATTTCTAACATAAACACTAGTGGATCAGTTTGTTTGTACAACCCAATTCCTCGTGGTTGCCCTGTTTGATCTCTGAGCTGTCTGTGGGGCTCTCTCATCTCAATGGGGTCCCTAGGTATTAAAGCAAACATATTTGGCCCTGTGTGTGGACTGTGGAGCCCCAGGGCAGGGTGGCAGACTGGGAGAGGCGCTGGCCCACCTCCTGTCACTGCTGCTGCTGTGCTCTATGGCCCAGACTGGCTGCATTAGGTCTGGTTCATCTTTTTGGTCGTGAGCCTTTTGTCCTCTCACACATGAGCCGTCTGTAGAAAATACCTCTTAAAATACCAGAACTCCATTAGATGATAGCCAGTGTCATTGATGTATATGATTGTTACGCATTTAGGGAGATTTTAAAGCTACCCCTTGCTGTTGGTACCCCATCAATGTTTTCCATTCTGGAGTCCGTTAACTTTTTTTTATCTAAGCACACATGCTATTAAATCCAACGTCCGAGTTTGCATTGGTTTAAATTGGGTGCTTTCACTGTGTGTGAGTTATCTGCAGCTATGCTTCAGTGCAGATGGGTCTAGTTAATGATGTCCTATATACAGTGTATCGTCGTGATCTTGACCTGACCCATTTAGTGACATGCGTTCCAGGAATAGAATGTGGATTGGTTATCACCTGAGACATGGTGAAGGGGATTCTGGAGGAACTGCAGTCTTTTTGATTTATCTTCTTTACCAGGCTTGATGACGAATTCCACTAGATAGTAGCTTTATGTTTCTCCATGTTTCTTGAAGGCTCTCTTCATCTGTGTGTTGTTGAATAATGGCCGTAGTGAAAATTAAACTACACTGAACAAAAATAGAAACGCAACACTGCAACAATTTCAAAGATTTTACTGAGTTACAGTTCATATAAGGAACTCCGTCAATTGAAATAAATTCATTAGGCCCTAATCTATGGATTTCACATGACTGGGAATATAGATATGCATCTGTTGGTCACAAATACCTTTAAAAAAAATAGGGGCGTGGATCAGAAAATCAGTCAGTATCTGGTGTGACCACCACTTGCCTCATGCAGTACGACACAACTCCTTCACATAGAGTTGATCATGCTGTTGATTGTGGCCTGTGGAATGTTGTCCCACTCCTCTTCAATGCCTGTGCAAAGTTGCTGCATATTGGCGGGAACTGAAACACGCTGTCATACACGTCGATCCAGAGCATCTCAAACATGCTCAGTGTGTGACCTGTCTGGTGAGTATGCAGGCCATGGAAGAACTGGGACATTTTCAGCTTCCTGGAATTGTGTACAGATCCTTGCGACATGGGGCCGTGCATTATCATGCGGAAACATGAGGGGATGGCGGCAGGTGAATGGCACAACAATGGGCCTCAGGATCTCTTCACGGTGTGTCTGTGCATTCAAATTGCCATCGATAAAATGCAATTGTGTTCGTTGTCCGTAGCTTATGCCTGCCCATACCATAACCCCACCTCCACCATGGTGCACTCTGTTCACAACATTTACATCAGCAAACCGCTCGTCATATGCCCAGGACAGTTGAAATCGGGATTCATCCGTGAAGAGCACACTTATCTAGCGTGCCAGTGGCCATCAAAGGTGAGAATTTGCCCACTGATATTGGTTACAATTCCGAACTGCAGTCAGGTTAAGACCCTGGTGAGGATGACGTGCATGCAGATGAGCTTTTCTGAGATGGTTTCTGACAGTTTGTGTATAAATTCTGCGGTTGTGCAAACCCACAGTTTCCTCAGCTGTCTGGGTGGCTGGTCTCAGACGATCCCGCAGGTGAAGAAGCCAGGTGTGGAGGTCTTGGTCTGGCGTGGTTACACGTGTTGTGAGGCCAGTTGGACAAACTTTCCCCCCTCCAACACTAACCTCTGCGATGCATACAAAGCCCACCCCGGCCCTCCCTTCGGCAAATCTGACCAAATCTTGCTCCTACCGTCTTATAGACAGAAAATCAAACAGGATGTACCAGTGACTAGAACCATTCAATGCTGGTCTGACCAATCGGAATCCAGGCTTCATGATTGTTTTGATCACGCAGACTGGGGTATGTTCCGGTCAGCCTCAAAGAACAACATCGATTTATACGCTGACTTGGTGAGTGAGTTTATAAGGAAGTGCATTGGAGATGTTGTACCCACTGTGACTATTAAAACCTACCCTAACCAGAAACTGTGGATGGATGGCGGCATTCACGCAAAACTGAAAGTGCGAAACACCACATTTAACCATGGAAAGAGGTCTGGGAATATGGCTGAAAATAAACCGTGTAGTTATTCCCTCCGCAAGGCAATCAAACAAGCGAAATTCCGTTACAGGGACAAAGTGGAGTCTCAATTCAACGGCTCAGAAATGAGACGTATGTGGCAGGGTTTACAGTCGTGGCCAAAAGTTTTGAGAATGACACAAGTATACATTTTCAAAGTCTGCTGCTTCAGTTTGTATGATGGCAATTTGCATATACTCCAGAATGTCATGAAGAGTGATCAGATGAATTTCAATTAATTAAAAAGTCTCTCTTTGCCATGCAAATGAACCGAATCCCCCAAAAACCTTTCCACTGCATTTCAGCCCTGCCACAAAAGGACCAGCTGACATCATGTCAGTGATTCTCTCGTTAACACAGGTGTGAGTGTTGACGAGGACAAGGCTGGAGGTCATGCTGATTGAGTTTGAATAACAGACTGGAAGCTTCAAAAGAAGGGTGGTGCTTGGAATCATTGTTCTTCCTCTGTCAACCATGGTTAACTGCAAGGAAACACGCACCGTCATCATTGCTTTGCACAATATGGGCTTCACAGGCAAGGATATTGCTGCCAGTAAGATTGCACCTAAATGAACCATTTATCGGATCATCAGGAACTTCAAGGAGAGCGGTTCAATTGTTGTGAAGAAGGCTTCAGGGCGCCCAAGAAAGTCCAGGACCGTCTCCTAAAGTGGGATCGGGGCATCACCAGTACAGAGCTTGCTCAGGAGTGGCAGCAGGCAGGTGTGAGTGTATCTGCACGCACAGTGAGGCAAAGACTTTTGGAGGATGGCCTGGTGTCAAGAAGGGCAGCAAAGAAGCCACTTCTCTCCAGGAAAAACATCAGGGACAGACTGATATTCTGCAAAAGGTACAGGGATTGGACTGCTGAGGACTGGGGTAAAGTCATTTTCTCTGATGAATCCCCTTTTCGATTGTTTGGGGCATCCGGAAAAAAGCTTGTCCGGAGAAGACAAGGTGAGCACTACCATCAGTCCTGTGTCATGACAACAGTAAAGCATCCTGAGACCATTCATGTGTGGGGTTGCTTCTCAGCCAAGGGAGTGGGCTCACTCACAATTTGCCTAAGAACACAGCCATGAATAAAGAATGGTACCAACACATCCTCCGAGAGCAACTTCTCCCAACCATCCAGGAACAGTTTGGTGACAAACAATGCTTTTTCCAGCATGATGGAGCACCTTTCCATAAGGCAAAAGTGATAACTAAGTGGCTCGGGGAACAAAACATCGATATTTTGGGTCCATGGCCAGGAAACTCCCCAGACCTTAATCCCATTGAGAACTTGTGGTCAATCCTCAAGAGGCGGGTGGACAAACAAAAACCCACAAATTCTGGCAAACTTCAAGTATTGATTATGCAAGAATGGGCTGTCATCAGTCAGGATGTGGCCCAGAAGTTAATTGACAGCATGCCAGGGTGGAGTGCAGAGGTATTGAAAAAGATGGGTCAACACTGCAAATATTGACTCTCAAATATTGACTCAACTTCATGTAATTGTCAATAATAGCCTTTGACACTTATGTAATGCTTGTAATTATACTTCAGTATTCCATAGTAACATCTGACAAAAATATCTAAAGACCCTGAATCAGCAAACTTTGTGGAAATTAATATTTGTGTCATTCTCAAAACATTTGGCCACGACTGTACAGGAAATCACGAACTACAAAAAGAAACCAGCCATGTCACAGACACCAACGTCACGCTTCCAGACAAACTAAACACCTTCTTTGCCCGCTTTGAGGATAATACAGTGCCACTGTCTCGGCCCGCTAACAAGGACTGCACCCCCCCCCCCTCCTTCTCCGTGGCTGACGTGAGTAAAAGATTTAAACGTGTTAACCCTCGCAAGGCTGCTGGCCCAGACGGCATCCCTAGCCGCGTCCTCAGAGCATGCGCAGACCAGCTGGCTGGTGTGTTTACGGACATATTCAATCACTCCCTATCCCAGTCTGCTGTCCCCACATGCTTCAAGATGCCCACCCTTGTTCCTGTACCCAATAAGGCAAAGATAACTGAACTAAATGACTACCGCCCCGTAGCACTCACTTTTATCATCATGAAGTGCTTTGAGAGACTAGTCAAGGATCAAATCACCTCCACTTTACCGGCCACCCTAGACCCACTTCAGTTTGCATACCGCCCCAACAGGTCCACAGACGATGCAATCGCCATCACACTGCACACTGCGCTATCCCATCTGGACAAGAGGAATACCTATGTAAGAATGCTGTTAATTGACTACAGCTCAGCATTCAACACCATAGTACCCTCCAAGCTCATCATCAAGCTGGAGGCCCTGGGTCTCAACCCCGCCCTGTCCTAGACTTTCTGACGGGCCGCCCCCAGGTGGTGAAGGTAGGAAACAACATTTCCACTTCGCTGACCCTCAACACTGGGGCCCCACAAGGGTGCGTGCTCAGCCCCCTCCTGTACTCCCTGTTCACCCACGACTGCGTGGCCATGCGCGCCTCCAACTCAATCATCAAGTTTGCAGACGACACTACAGTAGTTGGCTTGATTACCAACAATGATGAGACAGCCTAAAGGGAGGAGGTGAGGTCACTCTGAGTGTGGTGTCAGGAAAACTCACTCAACGTAAACAAAACAAAGGAGATGATGGTGGACTTCAGGAAACAGCAGAGGGAGCACCCCCCTATTCACAGTGGAGAAGGTGGAAAGTTTTCAGTTCCTCGGCGTACACATCACAGAAATGGTGCACCCACACAGACAGTGTGGTGAAGGCGCAACAGCGCCTCTTCAACCTCAGGAGGCTGAAGAAATTTGGCTTGTCAAACTTATACATATGCACCCTCAACCGCAAAGCTCTCCAGAGGGTAGTGAGGACTGCACAACGTATCACCGGGGGGCAAACTACCTGCCCTCCATGACACCTACACCACCCGATGTCACAGGAAAGCCAAAAAGATCATCAAGGACAACAACCACCCGAGCCACTGCCTGTTCACCCCGCTATCATCCAGAAGGCGAGGTCAGTACAGGTGCATCAAAGCTGGGACCGAGAAGCTGTTTTTCAGTCCCTATCTCAAGGCCATCAGACTGTTAAACATCAATCACTAACTCAAATAGGCTGCTGCCTACATTGAGACCCAATTACTGGCCACTTTAATAAATGATTCACTAGTCACTTTAAACAATGCCACTTTAAATAATGCCACTTTAATAATGTTTACATATCTTACATTATTCATATCATATGTATATACTGTATTTTATACTATCTATTGCACCTTGCTATGCCGCTCGGCCATCGCTCATCCATATATTTATATGTACATATTCTCATTCACCCCTTTAGATTTGTGTATTAGGTAGTTGTTGGGGAATTGTTAGATTACTTGTTAGATATTACTGTACTGTCGGAACTAGAAGCACAAGTATTTCGCTACACTCGCATTAACATCTGCAAACCATGTGTATGTGACCAATAACATTTGATTTGATTTAGTTTGCCAGGAGTGTGTAATGCGGTTTGCCAGTTCCAGTGGTTAGTAGAAAGGCGATGTCGAGTGCCAGGAGAGAAGGAAGGGGAGTAGGCGTGACATAAATTAAGAACATGTTTGTGTCAGTGGGAGAGTGCCCCAGCCCCAGGAGGTGACCTCCCCCCACAGTGGGGCCTAACCTATCCCCAGCTGCGCGGTACGCTGTTGCCCCAGGCTTTGTGTGTCTGAGCTATGGTTGGCGTGCAGAGGAGCCCCCTGGGTAATGTGGCTCTGTGCGTTGTGGTCAGTCCTCAGGGAGGCCCCAGTACAGCACGGTGGCGTAGCCTTGGCTCCATGCCCATCTGACGGCTCCATGTGAAGTCAGGGAGTTGAGCCAGCCCAGTGGGTAACAGGCTAACCGGAACGCTAGCTAGCGACGTTACAACCAGGCCTTTGTGTCAGCATATAATCCCCAGCTGTCAGAAAGCCTCAGCATTCTTTCATGAAAAAAGCGTCTGTCTGTCTCCCACCCACTTCATTGCAAAGTGTCTGACTGTCCTGTCTCCTTTCCCACACTCACTCTCTAATTTACAATTTCTCTCCTTTCTCTGTCCTAATGCTCTGGCCAATGCCAATAACTTTATTCCTGCACTTCTTTAGGTGTTTCAAATGTTTGATTGTTCAAACATTTAATATATGTAATGCAGTCTTGGCTGTGCTTCTGTACTTGTGGAGGCCAGCTGCCTCTTGGTTGACAGGATGTAAGTGGTATCACTAATGGAAAACCCCACTAATTAGCTTTCTTGTTTGGCTGATATGTTTCTTTATTGAGGTTCGAGAACAAGCTTTCACTCTGTTTCACTCATAAAGGGTACATTAACTCTCTCAAGAGTGGCATTGTGTTCAGGCCTCCCACATAGTCATATCTTGAGTGCTTTGTTGTTGTCATGGCATTACCATTGCTCCATGGAGAACTCTTTTGCATGTAAACGACTTAGATGTTACCACAAACTTGGCAAACACACACAAACACCATGGATAACAAGCCAGCACCAGGCTTTTCATGGATCATCATGCAGTTATCAGTGGTTGTTTTTTTATTAAATTATCCAGAAAGAGTGAGCAACAGTTTCTTTATTTGATAAAAATGATTCTGTTTTGAGAAGGTCTGAGTAGCTTTGTGTTTTAAGCTGGTGGTTAAGGTCATGGGTTAAGAGCTACAGTTGAAGTCAGAAGTTTACATGCACCTTAGCCAAATACATTTAAGCTCAGTTTTTCACAATCCCTGACATTGAATCATAGTAAAAATTCCCTGTTTTAGGTCAGTTAGGATCACCACTTTTATTTAAAAAATGTGAAATGTCAGAATAATAGTAGAGAGTGATTTATTTCAGCTTTTATTTCTTTCATCACATTCTCGTTGGGTCAGAAGTTTACATACACTCAGTTAGTATTTGATATCATTGCCTTTTAAATTGTTTAACTTGGGTCAAACGTTTCGGGTAGCCTTCCACAAGCTTCCCACAATAAGTTGGGTGAATTTTGGCCCATTCCTCCTGACAGAGCTGGTGTAACTGCCACCCCCGTGCTTCACGGTTGGGATGGTGTTCTTTGGCTTGCAAGCCTCCCCCTTTTTCCTCCAAACGGAATGATCATTATGGCCGAACAGTCCTATTTTTGTTTCATCAGACCAGAGGACATTTCTCCAAAACGTATGATCTTTGTCCCCATGTGCAGTTGCAAACCGTAGTCTGGCTTTCTTATGGCGGTTTTTGAGTAGTGTCTTCTTCCTTGCTGAGCGGCCTTTCAGGTTATGTTGACATAGGATATAGATACTTGTTACTGTGGATATAGATACTTTTGTACCTGTTTCCTCCAGCATCTCCACAAGGTCCTTTGCTGTTGTTCTGGGATTGATTTGCACTTTTCGCACCAAAGTACGTTCATCTCTAGGAGACTGTTTATACTTGAGTACTATTTTTTTGTACAGATGAACGTGGTACCTTCAGGCGTTTGGAAATTGCTCCCAAGGATGAACCAGACTTGTGGAGGTTTACAATTTTTTTCTGAGGTCTTGGCTGATTTCTTTTGATTTTCCTATGATGTCAAGCAAAGAGGCACTGAGTTTGAAGGTAGGCCTTGAAATACATCCACAGGTGCACCTCCAATTGACTCAAATTATATCAATTAGCCTATCAGAAGCTTCTAAAGCCATGACATCATTTTCTAAAATTTTCCAAGCTGTTTAAAGGCACAGTCAACTTAGTGTATGTAAACTTCTGACCCACTGGAATTGTGATACAGTGAAATAATCTGTCTGTAAACAATTGGAAAATGTACTTGTGTCATGTCCTAACCGTCTTCCCAAAACTATAGTAAGTGTATGTAAACTTCAACTGTATATAATGTTAGTGCCTTGCATTTACAGTATGTGTCACGATCTTCTGTAGGGACAGACCAAGATGCAGCGATGCTTCCAGTATACATTTTATTAAATACGAACGTAACTGGGGAAAAATAACAAAAACTAAACGAAGATCGTGATGTTGCCATAACATGACAAAACAAACACAGCTATGCTCAAACAATTACCCACAAACCCCAAGTGAAAACTACAAACATATATATGGTTCCCAATTAGAGACGACACTCAGCTGCCTCTAATTGGGAACCATTACCCCAACAGAAATATATAATCTAGAACAGAAAAACCCTACACCAAAAACAAAACCAAAACACTCCAGCCTGTCATCTCAGGCCTGGATGTGACAATATGCCACAATTCCACTTAAGGCATAGCTATCTTTCTTTCAGTTTCCCCAGGTATTGTTAATATGATTATGTTAAAAGCCCATTGCGTTATCAAATCAAGATAGTTGAACACCCTGCTATTGGCTTGACACTCTTTTTCATTCAATAGCTCTGCGCAAAGAGTATTGATCATATTTCATAGCATACTTTGAAGGCTTTTATGAATATGCACTGTCAAGGTCATTCTCCACAGATCAATGGACTAGTCCGTCCTCACCTTGCTGCAGTAGGGGTGATTTTCATTCCAATGGCAGGTGCAGGCGACTGTTATGTCTGCTGTTGCCTGTGTGTTTCTCAGCTGTTACTAAGCCACTGCATCCCTCCCTGATCCGATTTCACATTGGAAATATCCAGGCTAACCTGACCCATTCCCTCCAGCAGCAGGCCTGGCCTACCACTCCGTCCTCCGCTGAAGAGCCTGCGTCCTCCAACCCCTCCTGAGAGGGAGGGAGAGTGGGGAGGGAAGGGGAGAGGGATTCACATTTTGGTGAGCGGGAGAAAGAGAGGCCTCCTGAGTAGACTGTACTGCAGAATGCATTTATTTGTGTTCTGCAACGTAGCTGAATTTGTGACTGGAGACAAATTATGCATCCATAAGGTATTGTAGGTCTACCCAGAGTAATGGCAAAAACTAAACGCAAAACCTCTACTGCAATGTTGACAGTGTTAACTCGCTATTAACACACACTCACATTTAACCTGAAAGTAAGCATAATCAGTATGATAGGAAAGTGTTATTTTAAATCAATACTGTTGATTATGTTATTATGGCGTTATTATCAGGAGTAAACAAGATAAGCATTGCTGTTTCATCCTGGTCTGGTGTCTAACCATCTCGGCCCTGCTGCAGTCTGGTGGGATGCTACAGTAGGGTGCAGCCAGGTAGCTCTGCCTGGGTCCTGCTCGTAACGGAGGCACCGCCACACTATTAATAGCTCCTGCTTTCAGATCAAGGGAATCCATTTTTAATCAGCTACAAAATGGAGCTTCAAGTTAGTTACAGAGGGCTGGCTTTTCCTATTCACCTCCCCAAAGGGTTAGAAGACGTGAGAGGAGGGTGATAGAATCATTATGCCCTGCTTCTCTACCAACAGGGATTCCTGTCAGCTCAGCTGCCTCACAGACCAGCTCTGATTAACTGAGACCCTCTCTCCTTCCTTCCTCTGTTTCTCTCTCTTCCTCTCCCTATGTCAGTGTCAGTGTTTGGCAAGGCATTCCCCTGAAAGGGCTGACTGGGCTCCTCTTACATCATGAGCATGCTCTCCAGGGCCACTTGTCGGTGGCTGGGCTGCTGAGTCATTATCCTTCTGCCTTAATTGCTTGGCTGACTCATGATTGTTAGACAGGGTTGCATCTTATGGCTCACAAATAGACAACCCATGGGCTTCACTCCCGAGGTTTAGGATAAGGTCTAGTATGCCATATATTTTGGTGGTCTCATAAAAATATAATAATAATAATAATTATTATTATTATATTGTGGTCACCTTTGCCCATTGCCTTATCCAGACCCCTTGGAAGAGGTGAATGGAGCCACTGGGCCTCAGAGGCATGAAATGAGAGGTCTTGAAACAATTAGAAGCCATTTAAACAGAGGCTCTGTCAGTAATTTCAATTAACAGTAAACATTACACTCACAAAATATTATTGTTATGTACAGTTAAAGTACAAAAGGGAAAATAAATAAACATAAATATGGGTTGTATTTACAATGGTGTTTGTTCTTTACTGGTTGCCCTTTTTTTTGTGGCAACAGGTCACAAATCTTGCTGCTGTGATGGCACACTGTGGTATTTCACCTAATTGATATGGGAGTTTATCAAAATTGGATTTGTTTTCAAATTCTTTGTGGGTCTGTGTAATCTGAGGGAAATATGTTTCTCTAATATGGTCATACATTTGGCAGCTCAGCTTCCACCTCAAATCAAATTCTATTTGTTACATGCGCCAAATACAACAGGTGTAGACCTTACCGTGAAATGCTTATTTACATGCCCTTAACCAACAATGCAGTTTTGAGAAAAAAATAAGAGTTAAAAAAATATTTACTCAATAAACAAAAGTAAAAAGAAAGTAACACAATAAAATAACATTAACGAGGCTATAGTACCGAGTCAATGTGGGGGGGGTACAGGAGCCTTTTGGTCCTTGACTTGGCATTCCAGTACCGCTTGCCATGCGGTAGCAGAGACTACAGTCTATGACTTGGGTGAATGGAGTCTTCCTCTGGCACCGCCTAGTATAGAGATCCTGGATGGCAGGAAGCTTGGCCCCAGTGATGTACTGGGCCGTATGCACTACGGCCCAGTACATGGCTTCTGGTTGGGATATGTACGTACGGTCACTGTGTGGATGACGTCGTCGATGCACTTATTGAGGAAGCCGATGACTGAGGTGGTGTACTTCTCAATGCCATTTGATGAATCCCGGAACATATTCCAGTCTGCGCTAGAAAAACAGTCCTGTAGCATAGCATCCGTGTCATCTGACCACTTCCGTATTGAGCGAGTCACTGGTACTTCCTGCTTTAGTTTTTGCTTGTAAGCAGGAATCAGGAGAATAGAATGATGGTCAGATTTGCCAAATGGAGGGCGAGGGAGAGCTTTGTATGCATCTCTGTGTGTGGAGTAAAGGTGGTCTAGAGTTTTTTTTATCTCTGGTTGCACATAGAATTTAGGTAAAATGGATTTAAGTTTGCCTGCATTAAAGTCCCCGGCCACTAGGAGCGCCGCTTCTGGATGAGCATTTTCTTGTTTGCTTATGGCCTTATACAGCTGGTTGAGTGCGGTCTTAGTGCCAGCATCGGTTTGTGGTGGTAAGTAGACGGCTACCAATAATATAGATGAGAACTTGCTTGGTAGATAGTGTGGTCTACAGCTTATCATAAGGTACTCTACCTCAGGCGAGCAAAACCTCAAGACTTCTTTAATATTTGACATTGCGCACCAGCAGCTGTTATTGACAAATAGACACACACCCCTGCACCTCGTCTTACCAGACGTAGCTTCTCTGAAAATCCCGCCAGCTCTATATTATCCGTGTCGTCGTTCAGCCACAACTCGGTGAAATATAAGATATTACATTTTTTAATATCCCGTTGGTAGTATAATCTTGATCGTAGGTCATTCATTTTATTTTCCAGTGATTGCACGTTGGAAAATATGTGTTATTGTATTATTCTAGCATGGCAGTGGTGAATGTGTGTGTGAGGGTAGGGAGGGATCATTCCACTCTTTAGTGGGAATGTCAAGCCCCAGTCACATGAGAATGAGCTAATGTCCCACCAAGGCTTCTGTCATTTCTCAGAACATTAGCCACAGGGCTTGATAAGGAGGCACTCACTATGGCCGTGGAGTTCAGACTGTTTAATGGGGAGGCGTCGCTGTAAGGAGACACCAGATCTTACATTCAAGTGGATAGTTCATGATAAGATAGTCTACCATTTGACTGCCTTTCCCACAACTATTTCTCTCACTTGATCAATTTTCTACTATTGCCTCTATGCCACTGCGTGCTCAGTCTGCCAACTATGGTGACGTAAGGGACCAAAATGTAGCATTATGATGACCGCTCAATTGCAACTGACATTTTGCAGACCCCTTCAGAGCCACTCTAGTTAGAAAATGATAAATGGTTTTCTTTTGAATTATGTATGATGATTGAGTTCAACCACATGGAGAGAGTTGATCACTTCTCAGACTAACAAGTGTTTATCCCCCTAGATCACAGTACAATGGAAACTCATCTTGAAAAAACTTCGGCCCCATATTATCCTCTTCTAGAGATAAAATCTGCATTCATAACTTACTCTTATTTTGTTGATTTACTGTATTTGTGTTTTGTTTCTCTCTCCCCCCATAGACTTACTCTGGGCTGTTCTGTGTGGTGATAAACCCCTACAAAAATCTGCCCATCTACTCCGAGAACATCATAGAGATGTACAGAGGGAAGAAGCGTCATGAGATGCCACCACACATCTACGCCATTTCAGAGTCCGCATACCGCTGCATGCTCCAAGGTAAACCTCCTCTTTCACTTTGTTATGCAGTGTTTGGGAGGTATAGCTCCTTCCTCAGTAGTCTCTTTCCATCTCTCTCTTTTGCTGTGACGCAACATGCATAAAGTGTGACTGGCAGGTGCCCTGCTGAGTTGTGGATTGCGTGGGTTTTGCTGCATAATCCAGGAGATTAGTGTGTGAAAAGTTCTGAAGGCAGTGGCATCATTAGTCATGGTTGACAGACTACTTATTGATGTGGATCTACTAAGACAGACAGACTATACTGTACCACTTATAGACTACGTAATGTGTAAAAGCTCAACAATAGGCTTGTAGTTTCACAAACCACAAAGAGTATTGTCTATCTGCAAGTTCTGTACATTGTCTGCAAAACATGAATGCCTCAATTTCAGAGCATGTATTTGTTTGCGTTAAGTCAAAAACCACTTGGCGCTCATAATTAGCCTTCCTTAATGGCTACCTGCAGTGTGTTAAGGCCCCTCCACTGCCCTGCCGACTGTCCTGTATCCCAGGTAGGGACCAGGACCTCACTGGCTCCTTTGCAGATAAGAACCAGTTTCATTAGAGGTGAAAGTTCAGCCTGTTAACATTGATGGCCACTAACTGAGGGATTTGGAGAGTGTGAGCCCAGGATCAAGACTTAGGATGCTATTAACTCAACCTGTGATCCTAGGGAAATGCATGACTCACTGTTATCTTCTTCCTTCAGTGAGAAATTATATCTATCTCTGGCTCCTTGGAAGGGGACACTTTTCAATAGATACAATGTGTGTTCAGTTTCAATGAGTTCAGAGTGACAGCAGTACTGTAGGGTGGAAGACTATCACTGCTGTGCAGCTCAGAGCTACAGGGAGAGAAATAATCGCAGGTCTTTTCATCTTCAGGAAGAAGCTGCGCTATTCACTTTGTACAGGGAAGGGTGCTGGACACAGGCCCCCCTTAGCAGCCACGTCCCTGTGTTAGAATCTAGACATTTTTCTTTATTTTTACTATTTTCTACATTGTAGAATAATAGTGAAGACATCAAAACTGTGAAATAAAATATAAAATAATGTAGTTACCCAAAAAGTGTTACACAGATTTTAGATTCTTCAAAGTAGCCACCCTTTCCCTTGATGACAGCTTTGCACACTTTGGGATTCTTTCAACTAGCTTCACCTGGAATGCTTTTCCAACAGTCTTGTTTCCAGTCAGTTCCCACGTATACTGAGCACTTGTTTGCTGCGTTTCCTTCACTCTGCGGTCCAACTCATCCCAAAACATCTCAATTGGGTTGAGGTCGAGTGATTGTGGAGGCAAGGTAATCTGATGCAGCACTCCATCACTCTCCTTCTTGGGCAAATATCCCTTACATAGCCTGGAGGTGTGTTGGATTATTGTCCTGTTGAAAAACAAATGATAGTCCCACTAAGCGCAAACCAGATGGGATGGCCTATCATTGCAGAATGCTGTGGTAGACATGCTGGTTAAGTGTGCCTTGAATTCCAAATAAATCACAACAATGTCACCAGCAAAGCACCATCGCACCTCCTCCTCCATACTTCAAGGTGGGAACCACACATGCAGAGATCATTCGTTCACCTACTCTGCGTCTCACAAAGATACAGCGATTGGAACCAGAAATCTTAAATTTGGACTCATCAGACCAAAGGACAGATTTCCACCGGTCTAATGTCCATTGCTCATGTATCTTGGCCCAAGCAAGTCTCTTCTTCTTATTGGTGTCCTTTAGTAGTGGTTTCTTTGCAGAATTTCTAGGCCTGATTTCACACAGTCTGCTCTGAACAGTTGATGTTGAGATGAGTCTGTTACTTGAACTCTGTGAAGCATTTATTTGGGCTGCAATTTCTGAGGCTGGTAACTCTAATGAACTTATCCTCTGCAGCAGAGGTGACTATGGGTCTTCCTTTCCTGTGGCGGTCCTCATGAGAGCCAGTTTCATCATAGCACTTGATGGTTTTTGCGACTGCACTTGAAGAAACTTTCAAAGTTCTTGAAAGTTTCTCTTTGCTTATTTGAGCTGTTCTTGCCATAATATGGACATGGTATTTTACCAAATAGGGCTATCTTCTGTATACCACCCCTACCTTGTCACAACACAACTGAACACAAAGAAATTCCACAAATTAACTTTTAACAAGGCACACTTGTTAATGGAAATGCATTCCAGGTGACTACCTCATGAAGGTGGTTGAGAGAATGCCAAGAGTTTGCAAAGCTGTCATCAAGGCAAAGGGTGGCTACTTTGAAGAATTTGTTTAACACTTTTCTTTTGTTTTTTTACATGATTCCATATGTGTCATTTCATAGTTTTGATGTCTTCATTATTATTCTACAATGTAGAAAATAGTAAAAATAAAGAAAAACCCTGGAATGAGTAGGTGTGTCCTAACTTTTGACTGGTACTGCCTGTGTCTGTAGTTTTTTTAGCCAGAGCTTGAAGCGATGAGCAGTAATCCTTCCTGCTTCTTAGTTCTAATGAGGATTTGAGTAGTGTTATATTGTTCAGTGGCCACACGTACACATTAGGTCAAGTGCTTTACTGGTTGGTCCAACTCCAACATCTCTATCCCCCCACCTCACCCAACATCTCGTCACTCACTTCCTTTTGTGACCCCCACCCCCATCCACACATCTTAACCAGTGATAGCCATGAAACCCTTGTGACCAATCACCCCCTCCCTCATCATACTTTCCATGAACTAAATATAGGCTGAGTCCCTGCACAGAGCACTCACCCATTGTGGCCAGCCTGCCTTTCAGTTTGAACATGAGAGGTGTTTGAATTGGGGCCCCATGTCAAATCTACCCCCTTCATTGCCCCCTGTCCTGCCACATAGTGGTCATTAAGTACACTCCTAGGGGTCTACTGTGGAATGAGGTCATCCCTTGTCTTAGCGATCCGCAGCATGCTAAGTACTGAGTCACCGTGGTAGTGTCATGGCCCTCAGATCACTGTGGAGTGCAGACTGTCCGGCTGTCTGAAGAGGGATGCCTCACTATGGATATGAGTGTGACCAAAATAACATTCCCGCACTGGCACACCACACAGAGGAGTTAGTGTGTCAGCTCACTTTATGAGTAGCTGACCTTATATTGACAGTATCTTGTATCTTGCACAGTTGAATAACTATTGATCTGCATAGTGCTTACAGTGTGCTATACAGAATACACATATTATTTCATTAGGGAGTGGAAAGACTGCCTCTATTCATGTTTCAAAAGCCATTTCAGGCTGTTAGGGATCCCCCACTGTTCTGTAATGGCTCTCTTTCTTCTCCTGTCAGGTTGGCTTGTCCAGTTCCTATCTAATTTCCACTCTTCTTTTATTTCATTCCTTATTTTGTTCAGTTTTTCCCCCTTCTCTACAAAATGTTCTGGCTCGGAGAACGTTCCACTCATCCCGCCAGAGCTTTTCTGGGACCCTTTCACTTACGGCACTGTTTACTGAAAAATACGACCGGGTGGCTTTGTGCGGTCTCTTTCCCCAACGTGGTTCCTTCCTTTTCCTCCTTTGTGAGGAGAACACAGGAGGACAAGTGTGTGGAATGTCTGTGTTCTGACTTCAGACTATGGCTCTAGCATTGCTATGGAAGGTTCACAGACCATTCTACAGTCGCTCTTCTGCCTCAACCAATCACCCTCTCTCTCTCTCCAGTCCCATTCTCTCCCTCTCTCTCTGGCCCTCTGGCTTCAGTCAGGGGGTTAGACAACCGAACTGGCCTCACTGCACCTAAACTGTCAGCAGGAGCAGAGCTTGAATAGTTCTAGGTGCTTATTATGGGCTGTAGCCTTTTCCTCGGGTCATTTGTTTGTGTTTGACTCTCTCTCTCTCTCTCTCTCTCTCTCCGACACATGTTTAAGTCTCAGGAACTGCTACAGACGAGGCTCCCTCTCTCTGCTCTGACCCCCTCGTCCGAAGCATGCCCTACTGCTGACATGTAGGTCTGGACGTGTTCCTGCACTCCAGAGCAGACGGGAGAAAAATGGGGCGGCCTGTATTGTGCCTCACAATGGGGGCTTTGTGTTGCCTGGAGAAGGGGCCAGGATGCAGTATAGGGAGGCCCGGACCGACGGGGCTCTTCCCTGGGAATAGGGAGTCTTGTGTTAGGGCAGAGAGGGTTGACTGCAGGGAAGAGGTCAGGTCTGAGTGACAGGACAGGTGTGAAGGGCCAGGCGGGACGGGGGTATGGTGGAAGGGGGGCACCCCAGGGGAGATAGGGGTGTGTCTGTTAGGGACCCTCTCTCTGTAGTGAAAATAACTCTCTGTGTTCCTTGGTGGATGTACTAGAGTTTCAGACAAATGGCAGTGTACACACACACACAATCCCACTCATATAGACACATGTTGGCAGATGCTCCCCTAATAGCAGACAGCTGTGGAGTTCATTCAGTATAAAATGGTATTTCTGTTGGCGGGCTCTTGTCATAGATCTCTGATCTCAGACAGCCATGAACTATTGAGTCTCTCCAATAGGGGGAAAGAATGCAACCTTAATAAACCAGAGACATGAACATGTTATCCTCAGTTGGTTTTTAAAGGTTTCACTGGTGGGAGGGAGCAGAGTCTGAGATTACAGAACGGGGTTGAATGGAGACCCCATGAAAGCCCTTGACGATGTGGAGAGTTTGCTCAACACTACAGTTGAAGACGGAAGTTTACATACATACACCTTAGCCAAATACATTTAAACTCAGTTTTTCACAATTCCTTACATTTAATCATTGTAACAATTCCCTGTCTTAGGTCAGTTAGGATCACCACTTTGTTTTAAGAATGTGAAATGTCAGAATAATAGTAGAGAGAATGATTGATTTATTTCAGCTTTTATTTCTGTCATCACATTCCCAGTGGGTCAGAAGTTTACACTCAATTAGTATTTGGTAGCATTGCCTTTAAATTGTTTAACTTGGGTCAAACGTTCCGGGTCGCCTTTCACAAGCTTCCAACTATAAGTTGGAAGCTTGTGACAGCTGGTGTAACTGAGTCAGGTTTGTAGGCCTCCTTGCTCGCACACGCTTTTTCAGTTCTGCCCACAAATGTTCTATTTGTGGGCAGAACAGCTGGTGTAACTGAGTCAGGTTTGTAGGCCTCCTTGCTCGCACACGCTTTTTCAGTTCTGCCCACAAATGTTCTATAGGATTGAGGTCAGGGTTTTGTGATGCCACTCCAATACCTTGACTTTGTTGTCCTTAAGCCATTTTGCCACAACTTTGGATGTATGCTTGGGGTCGTTGTCCATTTGGAAGACCAATTTGAGACCAAGCTTTAACTTCCTGACTGATGTCTTGCTTCAATATATTCACATTATTTTCCTTCCTCATGATGCCATCTATTTTGTGAAGTGCACCAGTCCCTCCTGCAGCAAAACACCCCCACAACATGATGCTGCCACCCCCGTGCGTCACAGTTAGGATGGTGTTCTTTGGCTTGCAAGCTTCCCCTGTTTTTCCTCCAAACATAACGATGGTCATTATGGCCAAACAGTTATATTTTTGTTTCATCAGACCAGAGGACATTTCTCCAAAAAGTACGATCTTTGTCCCCATGTGCAGTTGCAAACCGTAGTCTGGCTTTTTTATGGTGGTTTTGGAGCAGTGGCTTCTTCCTTGCTGAGTGGCCTTTCAGGTTATGTCGATATAGGACTCGTTTTACTGTGGATATAGATACTTTTGTACCTGTTTCCTCCAGCATTTTCACAAGGTCCTTTGCTGTTGTTCTGGGATTGATTTGCACTTTTCGCACCAAAGTACGTTCATCTCTAGGAGACCGATTGCGTCTCCTTCCTGAGCGGTATGACAGCTGCGTGGTCCCATGGTGTTTATACTTGCGCACTATTGTTTGTACAGATGAACGTGGTACCTTCGGGCATTTGGAAATTGCTCCCAAGGATGAACCATTTTTTTTTTAGGTCTTGGCTGATTTCTTTTGATTTTTCCCATGATGTCAAGCAAAGAGGCATTGAGTTTGAAGGTAGGCCTTGAAATACATCCACAGGTAGAACTCCAATTGACTCAAATGATGTCAATTAGCCTATCAGAAGCTTCTAAAGCCATGACATCATTTTCTGAAATTTCCCAAGCTGTTTAAAGGCACAGTCAACTTAGTGTATGTAAACCTCTGACCCACTGGAATTGTGATACAGTGAATTATAAGTGAAATAATCTGTCTGTAAACAATTGTTGGAAAAATTACTTGTGTCATGCACAAAGTAGATGTCCTAACCGACTTGCCAAAACTATAGTTTGTTAACAAGAAATTTGTGGAGTGGTTGAAAAACAAGTTTTAATGACTCCAACCTAAGTGTATGTAAACTTCTGACTTCCACTGCACATGCATGGCTATGAATGACAGTTATTTTATTAAATAAAATATTATCATAGGTGCTTTATTACTGTGTATGTTAGAGGTTATCGGGCTGTTATAAGTACCCTTACAGAAAAAACACAGGATTTCACGTGGAAAATCACATGATTTCACATGAAATTCCACGTGTGTTAATGTGAAAACATGTTTTTTGGAAAACCTCACGTGAAATTCATGTGTTTTTTCCATAAGGGTAGAGAGGGAAGCTCAACCACCTCAGGTAGAATGGCAGCTTCCCAAGCGCTGCAGGTCTGTCCAATCTTTTACTGGGGCCTGTGTCTTGGGTGGCCACACAATGCCACTAATCCACCCACGATCTGGGCATGCAGGGCAGCACTAGAGACATGGTGCTGGGTGGGTGGGTGAAGAGCCACTGTCATCTGTCAGAAGTGTTTTCATTAGTCACTCATAGCTGGGATAGCTGCAGTCTGAGCCAGGGAGATGAGCTTACCTGAAGCTGCTGCCCCTCCCTTCCTGGAGCTGCCACCAGCCACTGTGGAGGGAAAGGAGGGACATGTAGGACAGTATACAACCAACTCTTTCCAACAAACACACATTTAGTGGACCTCTGGGGAGAAGGGAAATGTGGAACACTGCCTGGATTGTCTGGATAAAGTAGCAGCAGTGCCTGAATGTAAATATGCTCCATAAAATGAGAGCACGGGATATGCCTATTTGAAAGTGACATACATGGAAAGTGGGCAGATGAACACTGACTACCAGGTCACTTGGTAATGTGATACATTCTGACATGGAGGATCTCTGTGGAAGCAAGGAGTGTTTGGATCGCTGTCTGGAGAATGTAGCAGTGACTACACACTTAGAATGTAGATATGTATAGACAGGACTGGACTGCATGATTGCCTCATGGTACACTGGAATAGAATATCTGAAGCTGCAATTCAAGGAATTCAGATCAACAACCTGGGTGTACAGTATTACCCCTGATGGCAGCAGGTGTTCTATGGACTCAACCTGTTTTCAGCATATTTAAGAGTGGAGACAGGTTTGAGTCATTCTGTAGTTCTCACAGTGATGACTGTAGGGTGGGGCTCTGCCAGACTGGGCTCTCTGTTATTCATACAAGCTCTTGTCTACAGTCTGTTTTACAGGTGACTTTCTTCTAAACAGCATGATGCGCATCCGTGTTTAAATCAGTGATGGCTTTCTACGTCTGATACAGGGATGAGCTGTATCAGACGTAGGGATTGGGTCTGAACAGGGACTGTATCAGGAGCAGGGCAGGGTGGCTCCCCCTCTCTATTGTGACTAGCCTAAGCATTGAGAACATGAGTGTGTGTCTCCTGCTATTTTGCTGTAACACATTCACAGGTGTTTCTCATTTCACCCCCGTGTCAGAAGCATGTGGAAAATGTGCTTTGTGAGGTATGAGCAAAGTTTGTGTGTGTGTAAGGCCGATACCCTCTGTGGGGGTCAACAGGCTTAGGTGTGGGAGGAAGGAAGCCTCGCTAGGTGTGAGGGAGGGCAATGACTTCCTTCCTTTAATGTGCAGGATCTCTCTCTCTCGTTCCACTGGTCACTTCACACAGCCTCCCTTCCCTGTCATATCCACTAGACAGGGAACAGTCCTTCTATCTGACACTTATTCCGTTCCTGTCAATGATCTCAATTTCCACTGTAATTGAGTCAAACCAGTAAAGTACTCTCTCTCATAGGATAGGAAGCTATTTATTTTAGGTACAGTAGTCACTGCAACACATTCCATTCCGGCCTACAATGCCACATCTAGAACGCCCTCATCTGTGTATCCGAGTTGACTGACGCCATCCTACCTTGCCCACTGCATGCCCAAGTCTGGCCCACCACGCACTGGCTGCTCTATTTTCATTACTGTCAGTGGGTTTCCATGGCCTTGAGGGTGCAGTCTACAGCTCCCCTCCCTCCTCACCTCCTCCCCTTTACCCCTACCAGTTGGTGTGGGCCAGGAAGCCTGGCCACCCTCTGTGACGTCACAGGAATGTCCTCGCTCCAGGACCCCAGCATTGACTAGTGAGGGGAACCATGGACATCCGAATTCCAACAGTCATAACTGATTACTGACCGCAGTCCACAAAGCACTGCTAGCTGGCAGAACTGGAGGGTTTTCTTCTGATCTGTCACACTTCTCAGCTTTGTGTCAAACTGGTCTCAAAGTATCACTTTGTAGGTATTTTAATGAGACAAAACCTGGTAAAATACATTTCAAAAGGGAGAGAAAAAAGCCCAGTCTCCATTACAACATTCATCAGGCTTGGCGATCTCTTCATTACCACCAGGATATATGACCAGAATCCCCCTCTGGCGAAGGAAGAGTCATACTGTGTTGTGACTGCTTTAATGAACGGTGCATGCCGGCCTCTCCCTCTGGTCCAGTCCTTTCAGCAGTGTTAGTGTGGGTTATCATAACAGCTCAGAAGCCCAGAGGTGACCGTTACACAGAGCAGGTACAGAGAGGACTGGCCAGATCTAATTGTGTGTTTACCAGTTCACCCGTCTGAGAATGCAGGCTGGCGGGGGTGTTTTGTGTGTGTGTGGATGTGGATGGGGTATTGAGATTGGGCTAGGCTCCCTGCGTCGCAGCATTGACAATACAGCAGTGAGAAACCCCAGACATGACGGGGACCTCACACTCTCTCACACAGACACTCAGGCTTTTGTTCCTCCGGCTTTAAGTACCCCTGGAATCCATCCTGACTGCTCTATATGAGTAAACAGGCCACGGCTCTTTCTATTGCTACTGCTCTAATGACCAGCCCTAATAGATGATCCATGCCTCTGCTCTAATATGACTGATGAGTGTCTGTGTGTGTGTCTGTCGTCTGTGTGTGTGTACAGGGTGGGAAGGCCTGGGTAGTGATATACCATTAGAGTTTATGGGGAATACTGGCCATCACTCAGGATTTCTGATGTGTGCAAAGTGGTTACCATGGCTCTAGAATTTGCACTGCGTTTGTTGGGGTTTTATGACTTCTTTTATGAAGCTAATTTAGAGAGCAGGAAGAAGGATGTGGAAAAAGAGTGTTATATCCAGTTGAAGTGGTGGTGAGGCTGTTTTTTCATACCAGCTGTCACCCTGCCTCCCCTAGTCTGTGATCATATTTCACTAACTACAGACCCCATGAAGTTAGAAGTAAACCATTATTTTCTTTGCCTCTTTGACTTGTTTGAATTTGGAGTGGTCCAGCAGGAAGAGTGGAATGGAGTAGGCTACAATCCATACTTGGGCTCCACTGTACTCCTATTGTTAAAGATTAGGGAGGCTTGGACATGTTTTGGGGAGTAGATGGGAATGTTGAGAGATCAGGGAGGGGGGGTGGGTCTGGAATGTGTGGAATGAGTAGATTAATCCGTCTGGGGAATAAATTATTAGTGGAAAACGGATCCCCAGTCTGTCTCCTGCCGCGTGGCCCAGGGGGGAGACGAGGAGAGGGTTGTTTGTCTATGTAGACCTAGATGCGTTGTTGTTTATGTGTGCCACCTTCCATCTCTTTCATTCCCATAGTTGTTGCATGCTGTGTGGAGCAACAGACAACAAGGCCAAGGACATGTTTGTGTCTGCCAATCATTATCTGAACTGTTGTATTTCGTTGGTAGGAGTATAGGTTCTCCCCTGGCTATAGTGAACTGTTCACTCTGAATTGATGGCAGGAGACTGCCAGCTTGATTGTACTGAGAGCAGCCTTCCTGAGCCTTCAGAATGGGTTTTTCAGTAGTCCTGCAATTACTTCCCTCACATCTTGATGAATGTATGGACTGATTTGACCCTGTCGTCTTGTTAGGCCCAGGATAATGGTGGCTTGTAACTTCATTGGGAGGAAACAAAAACTGTGCTGGAATTGCTGATTAATCGATCAAATCAAGGACCTGTGGGTTGCAAAAGCGCTTTTGTTTAATTTCTGAATAATCTGAGTAATACTTTGGCTCTGTGCCATGGCTGCAGAGGGAGAGGGAGAGAAGGACTCTGTCAGAGGACGGAGAGAATAAGAGATGAGAGCAACAGTCAGGACAGAGGGAGAGAGATGAGCCAATAGAGTGTGAAATTGGTAGAACAATTTTCATTGGCCCCGCCAAGGGTATGTGAAACTGGTACTCTAGGAAACGGCCAGGGACAGAGCCTATATGGGCAGAACAGATGGATACAGTCAGACAGCACTCTGTGCAATGAAACAAGAGAGTCAAACTCAATGGTTTGATCAATATGTGATGGCTGTTCAGAATGGAGGAGCTACTGGCTCACTTCTACCAGGCAATGGGTTTGGATCAGTTAGTTAATTGATATGAATATATGGAGCCAATAGATTTCTCTTTCGTATGATAATATTTGGATAATATCATTATTAGCCCCATAGTGAGTACAGTAACACAATGCATACTTTATACCTACCATGAAATCATTAATTTAGTATCTATCCTATGTAATAAAGCTAACTTTCCCCATTCACCTAATGACCTTTAGCTAGTGTGCTTTCTGAGAATGTGGAGATCATATGAGCCATAGAGAATCAGGGCTTTAATAAGTGTTACAGAATGACTTCAGCTTATTGGGTGTCTGGCTCTGTGCTCTGCCTGTGATGAATCCTCAGGTTTATGATTGTGAAATGCCTTTTGATAAATGTCCCACAGAGACAGGTAATTGAAGTCAATATCCTCTTTATTTATTTATGTATTTATTTGGCTTTAGAAGATAATTAAAGATGATAAATGATCGTTTGTAGGCCTAACCCTCCATCAGTGGAGAGGGAGTAAAGCAGGTGTCAAGGAGAGAATATTAGAACAAGAGAAAACAGAGGCAGTAGGTAGAGACCAGCGTACCGTTTTATATCAGTGACTGGATCGATGAATCAATGGCTGAGGTCATCATTATTGCTGACTATCGACAATCAGCTGCCATTTTGAGAAACGTGATTGGTCTCTGATGTGAATCGTGTTCTAATCATGTATATCTCAGTTGATGTAGCTCGGTGTTGGGTGCTTTGATTCAAAGCGATCACAGCTACAAGGTCTGGTTGAAAATCAACATGACGTGGATGATAACCATCTGAGTTTCATAGAAGGTTATTCTCATGAAAACACAGTGAACAGCTCTGTCACGGAGAGGAAGAGTAATCAAACTTTGACCTGTGGAGCTCTGGAGTCTGGTGTGTAGTTAGGAACCTGGCCAGGTCTACTCAGCAACCCATTGATCATCCCTCCTGTTTAGCTATTCTCATCAGATGCATACAATTTGGAGAGCAATAGCTTTTGGGGTTGGCTGAGGCAGAGGAAAGGTTGTGTGTAATAGAGTGATGGTCAGGTATGAGTAGAAACAGACAGTGTGTCTCTGGGAGGAAAAAAGAGCACCACAGGCCAGAGAAATAGGAGCGCTGAACAACATGGTCATTTATCAGTGTCACACTGACTAGTCGCCAGCAGCAGTTTACACTATAGTGACATAACCAAAGGTCATGCCTATAACACCTCGTAGACATTCAGGTAGCCGGTCCGTCCTCTGATGAAAGGTGACCGACATGAACTATTTATCATTCCAACCATCATTTGAGTTTAAAGATGATCATCCGTAGAGTTATATTTGTTCCTGGGACTCATTGTTCAAATCTGTCATGAGGTCACAGTCCCAGATCTGTGGGCTTAATAAAACCATGTAAGCTCTTTATCTTCTGATCAAATATGGGCTTGGGCTGGGGAGCAATGTACCCATGACGCAGGGTCCAGCAGTGACAGCTGCCCTCTGTGGCTGTCCAGTCTGTTAGTCAGAGGGACATGGGGCTGGTAAGGTAAACACAGTGACCTTAAAGGGTATCCAATGGTGACCTTCAGTGTGGCTGAGTCACCCCCAGACCTCTACAGACCACCTCACACTGACAACACCTCATACCATGGGCCACCAGGGTGAGTCTGAATGGAGCTGAGGCACAATGAGCTTTTAGGGAGTGAGGGCTGAGCCATGACAGAGACACAGAGAGGGAGGGGGTTGCTATAGGACCAGACTTGTAACCAACACGTACACAGTAAACTCGTGTCCCTCTGATCCCTTCTGAGAGTGCTCTGACTGTTTCATCTATAACCATCCACTGGGGCTGTCATGTCAGTTTTCACCATTTGCAACATGCCTTTCTCTTTTAATAATTGCAGTGGATTCATTAGCTATTCATGATGCACATGCACACAAAGAATCAGTGTGTCCTCACTTCACCCCTCTCCCACTCTCCCCTGGCTCAAAGCGTCGTCCCCAGGGTGGGTAGATTTAGGGGCGTCAGGCAGGCTGCTGGTTCAGCAGACAGTGGAGTGGATACGCTCTGCTGGAGACAGAGACCACTCACAGCGTGGTTGTCTGTAATGCCTGGGCTACACAGACATATTTTAATGTGACAAGCCAACTTTATCAGTGTAACCTACAGCAGCGGGGCTGTGAAATCAAACTCATTCAGAGATTGGGGAGCACAGATATTGATGGAGGTGGTAAGAGGTGGTGGTATTAGTGGAGGGGTCATTCCTCCCAGTGATATTGATGTTTAGGAATTGAAGGTGCGTTTGGAGGATTTCCACAGAAAATTAAACAACCTCTGTCTTTCTTCCACATTAATGTTGAGAACTCCATCCTTACAGGGTCAGAATGTTGTCTGCATTTTAGGAGAAAAGGTTTTCAAAACACAGAGGTGCCTCAGTGCCTAATCAAATAGCTTCCTACCCAGAGACCCTCATTATGTTGACTCCGTGTGTTACATCCCTCCGGATGATATACCTTCTGGTGTCACTGTGTCATGTCAGCTATGTCACCTATCCCCAAATAACTTTGTCATTTCGTTTCCCATACATTCAAGGGTTGAGAGAGTGCCTGTCACATCATTCCGACAGGTCCTGTTCCGTTACATTTTTGGGGCTGATAGCCACTCGGATAAACTGGCATGCCTCCACAACACCCAATAAAGAGCTTCATCAGAGTCAATCTATGGAGTTGAGTTACTGTGTGTCCAGTCCACAGAGCAGGTTCTTGTTAGAGGAGATGGTGAATAGATGCTGAGTCATGAGGGGGTGAATAATGAGAGGCAGAAGGAGAATCATGAGGACAGCAGCTGCAGCAGGTATTTCTCTGGCAGAGCACTGATCTGTCTAGCATCTGTCTCTATCTATGCTTCTAACCCAGGGGTCTCCGACCCTGTTCCTGGAGAGCTACACTCCTGTAGGTTTTGACTCTAACCCCAGTTGTAACCTCGCTGATTCAGCTTATCAACCAGCTAATTATTGAAATCAGGTGCGCTTGATTAGGGTTGGAGCAAAAAACCTACAAGACGCTCTCTCCAGGAACAGGGTTGGAGAGCCGGGTTCTAGGCCATTTGAACATTGACGTTTAGATCAGGTGGATCAGCTTTAATATTGCAGATAGATTGTGGCTTACATCAATGTAATTGTTTGCATCATTTCCAATCCCCCATATATATTTATATATACTTCCAACTTCCAACTATACATTTTACGGACACAGTATATTTTACAATCGTTATCTTTATTTTGTTTTTAGTCCTATCCAATACCAAACCCCTCCCATCTATCTCTGAACACCATCCAGTTTATATTTGGCATGTATTTTTTCTGAACCTTTTCTATTCTCATAGATTTTGTGTATTGTCAATTAAAGATAAACATTTTTGCTAAGAGTATTATTATATTATTGGTGGATTGACTATGACTTTTAAATCACCCAGTAGGGCTATTTGCAGAGTTAGCTCCAGGTAAATGTTGCAATTCTTCAGCCATTCCTGAAACTGCGACCAAAAACAAGCTACATATGGACAATACCAAAACAAATGATTTAATGATTATATCTCTTCATAGCAAAATCTTCAGAGCTGGGATGGTTGTATCCCCGATATATATATATATATATATATATATATAACATTCTATTGGTTGCAAGAATTTTGTATAATAATAATGTATAATAAAATTGGATAATAATGTCCATTAGTTTACTATCTATCTATACACACACAGATATATATACAGTTGAAGTCGGAAGTTTGCATACACTTAGGTTGGAGTCATTAACTCGTTTTTCAACCACTCCACAAATGTCTTATTAACAAACTATAGTTTTGTCGGTTAGGACATCTACTTTGTGCATGACACAAGTAATTTTTCCAACAATTGTTTACAGACAGATTAATTCACTGTATCACTATTCCAGTGGGTCAGAAGTTCACATACACTAAGTTGACTGTGCCTTTAAACAGCTTGGAAAATTCCAGAAAATGAGATCATGGCTTTAGAAGCTTCTGATAGGCTAATTGACATCATTTGAGTCATTTGGAGGTGTACCTGTGGATGTATGTAGACCTCCACAAGTCTGGTTCATCCTTGGGACCAATTTCCAAATGCCTGAAGGTACCACGTTTATCTGTACAAACAATAATACACAAGTATAAACACCATGGGACCCTGCAGCCATCATAGCACTCAGGAAGGAGACGTGTTCTGTCGCCTAGAGATGAACGTACTTTGGTGCGAAAAGTGCAAATCAATCCCAGAACAGCAGCAAAGGACCTTGTGAAGATGCTGGAGGAAACAGGTACCAAAGTATCTATATCCACAGTAAAGTCCTATATCGACATAACCTGAAAGGCCACTCCGCAAGGAAGAAGCCACTGCTCCAAAACTACCATAAAAAAGCCAGACTACAGTTTGCAACTGCACATGGGGACAAAGATCGTACTTTTTGGAGAGATGTCCTCTGGTCTGATGAAACAAAATTATAACTGTTTGGCCATAATGACCATTATTATGTTTGGAGGAAAAAGGGGGATGCTTGCAAGCCAAAGAACACCATCCCAACCGTGACGCACGGGGGTGGTAGAAACATGTTGTGTGGGTGCTTTGCTGCAGGAGGGACTGATGCCCTTCACAAAATAGATGGCATCACGAGGAAGGAAAATTATGTGGATATATAGAAGCAACATCAAGACATCAGTCAGGAAGTTAAAGCTTGGTCGCAAATGGGTCTTCCAAATGGACAATGACCCCAAGCATACTTCCAAAGTTGTGGCAAAATGGCTTAAGGACTACAAAGTCAAGGTATTGGAGTGGCCATCACAAAGCCCTGACCTCAATCATATAGAACATTTGTGGGCAGAACTGAAAAAGCTTGTGCGAACAAGGAGGCCTACACACCTGATTCAGTTACACCAGCTCTGTCAGGAGGAATGGGCCAAAATTCACCCAACTTATTGTCGGAAGCTTGTGGAAGGCTACCCGAAACGTTTGACCCAAGTTAAACAATTTCAAGGCAATGCTACCAAATACTAATTGACAAATACTAAAGTGAGAGGTTGTAATCTGAATAAAGGGAAAAATATGGGGTGAGACATTCCTGCTAATCTGCTAGAGAACCAGTATGGATTTAAGTATACAGTGGGGCAAAACAGTATTTAGTCAGCCACCAATTGTGCAAGTTCTCTCACTTAAAAAGATGAGAGAGGCCTGTAATTTTCATCATAGGTACACTTCAACTATGACAGACAAAATGAGGAAAGAAAATCCAGAAAATCACATTGTAGGATTTTTAATGAATTTATTTGCAAATTATGGTGGAAAAAAAGTATTTGGTCACATACAAACAAGCAAGATTTCTGGCTCTCACAGACCTGTAACTTCTTTAAGAGGCTCCTCTGTCCTCCACTCGTTACCTGTATTAATGGCACCTGTTTGAACTTGTTATCAGTATAAAAGACACCTGTCCACAACCTCAAACAGTCACACTCCAAACTCCACTATGGCCAAGACCAAAGAGTTGTCAAAGGACACCAGAAACAAAATTGTAGACCTGCACCAGGTTGGGAAGACTGAATCTGCAATAGGTAAGCAGCTTGGTTTGAAGAAATCAACTGTGGGAGCAATTATTAGGAAATGGAAGACATACAAGACCACTGATAATCTTCCTCGATCTGGGGCTCCACGCAAGATCTCACCCGTGGGGTCAAAATGATCACAAGAACGGTGAGCAAAAATCCCAGAACCACACGGGGACCTAGTGAATGACCTGCAGAGAGCTGGGACCAAAGTAACAAAGCCTACCATCAGTAACACACTACGCCGCCAGGGACTCAAATCCTGCAGTGCCAGACGTGTCCCCCTGCTTAAGCCAGTACATGTTCAGGCCCGTCTGAAGTTTGCTAGAGAGCATTTGGATGATCCAGATGAGGATTGGGAGAATGTCATATGGTCAGATGAAACCAAAATATAACTTTTTGGTAAAAACTCAACTCGTTGTGTTTGGAGGACAAAGAATGCTGAGTTGCACCCAAAGAACACCATACCTACTGTGAAGCATGGGGTGGAAACATCATGCTTTGGGGCTGTTTTTCTGCAAAGGGACCAGGACGACTGATCTGTGTAAAGGAAAGAATGAATGGGGCCATGTATCGTGAGATTTTGAGTGAAAACCTCCTTCCATCAGCAAGGGCATTGAAGATGAAACGTGGCTGGGTCTTTCAGCATGACAATGATCCCAAACACACCGCCTGGGCAGCGAAGGAGTGGCTTCGAAGAAGCATTTCAAGGTCCTGGAGTGGCCTAGCCAGTCTCCAGATCTCAACCCCATAGAAAATCTTTGGAGGGAGTTGAAAGTCCGTGTTGCCCAGCAACAGCCCCAAAACATCACTGCTCTAGAGGAGATCTGCATGGAGGAATGGGCCAAAATACCAGCAACAGTGTGTGAAAACCTTGTGAAGACTTACAGAAAACGTTTGACCTCTGTCATTGCCAACAAAGGGTATATAACAAAGTATTGAGATCAACTTTTGTTATTGACCAAATACTTATTTTCCACCATAATTTGCAAATAAATAAATTAAAAATCCTACAATGTGATTTTCTGGATTTCTTTTCTCATTTCGTCTGTCATAGTTGAAGTGTACCTATGATGAAAATTACAGGCCTCTCTCATCTTTTTAAGTTGGAGAACTTGCACAATTGGTGGCTGACAATACTTTTTTGCCCCACTGTATACTTAAATCCATACTGGTTCTCTAGCAGATTAGCAGGAATGTCTCACCCCATATTTTTCCCTTTTTCCTTTATTCAGATTACAACCTCTCACTTTAGTATTTGTCAATTAGTATTTGGTAGCATTGCCTTGAATTTTTTGCCCCACTGTAACTGTTGTATGACTGAAGCCTTAGAGAGGTCTAATGCTTTAATATTTAATAATTTATGCCCGCTGAATTCATATTTATTATATAAATAGGCCTGTTTAATTTTGTCTGGCTTGCCATTCCAAATGAAATGGAATATTGATTTCATTTAGTAGCCCCTAATTGTAGCTAGCTAGGGATCTTATTTTACCACCGTTGGCAGAATAAAAGGTTATGGAAACATTATGCACTAGTTTCAGAGCACCTGTATACACTCAGTGATATCCAGCTACATCTGAGCACTCTTTAACCTAATTCGTTGCTTGTGTTTACTGGATTTAACACTTGCCTTGCAGCATGGAGGAAGGCGCTTGCCAAATTGGCGGCTTTCATCTGGGTTTCCCTGTAACTGTGTGTTCAACTTTAGTAGTTCTATCGTATTGAATATCTTTTTTTAATATATGCATGAAATTAGGGCATGATTTAATAATACCAAACACCTCCTCAACCACAGAGCCAGGGTGTCAGAGCAGTCCTCTTTGGATCCTAGTATTTATAGTCTACATGGCTGCCCTCAGAGTTTAGGACTAGGCATGTCCAATTTGCTATGGATCTAAATCTCTTTTGAAATGAAAGACGTGTTAAGATCTGACCCTGACACAGCATGACTGTCTCTCATACAGCTAGAGTCTTTATGAATGGGCTTTAAGGCTGATCTGATCACACTCCTCAGTGTCTGCTGGGGCAGAGCAGGTCCCCACTGTCACTGCAGGCCAGGGGACTCCTGTTGACATAAACACTGCATGGGGGGTGTTCCTTTCTTGTCAGGATGTCATGAAATGGCCTATGTGTGTGTGTGCACATTATCTGTAGTGGAATAGGCTGATTCTGACTCTGTCTTTTTGTTTTTTTCTCCTTAGATCGTGAAGACCAATCAATCCTTTGCACGTGAGTATCCTACTACTCTGTTGGGATGATTTTTCTTGACATCCTTTTCACTCACATTTCACTGAAACATTTTACATTATTGAAAACTGCTTGCTTTTCAAATCAAATCAAATTGTATTTGTCACATGCGCCAAATACAACAGGTGTGGACCATACCGTGAAATGCTTACTTACGAGCCCTTAACCAACAATGCAGTTCAAGAAATAGAGTTAAGACAATATTTCCTCAATAAACTAAAGTATATAATAAAAAGTAACACAATAAGATTACATAACAATAACAAGGCTATATACAATGGGTACGGTACTGAGTCAATGTGCAGGGGTACAGGTTAGTCAAGGTAAACAAATGGGGGTAATGGCATTGACTAAATGTAACATATCAAAAGAATTGTTATGTGTATATTTCAGTGTTCCATATCAGAGATGTATTATCAGCCCGATCCTTTAACTAACCTGCATTATGCTAATGTACCTGATGACGCCTGATGATGTTCTCAGAGGCCTCTGCTCCGTCCGTATGCTAGCTGTCCTGCTCCTGAAACATTACCTCATTAAACTGCCCAGTAAGGTAACAGATCGCCTCAGCCTGTCAAGTCCTGCTCTGACACCATCTCTCAAGGAGGACTCAGAGGGTAGCGGTTGTTTTTTTAAGGTGGGCCGATTCCAGAAGAGACTCAGCAGCTTTATGAGCTGGAAAAGTAACCTGTCTGGCGCTGAGACTGATGTGGCTGCACCTTAAGGAGGGTCTCAGTTACGTGCCCCTCTTGTCCTTGAGTTCACTTTTGGAGATTTCCTCCATGCAGAGTTGCACCCCAGTCACTCCTTTCAGATTTACAATCGAGCTCTTAGACTCAGGGAAGAAGGCAGAACAAGCGTACAGTATGTGGGAGTGAAGTGAGCAGCATTAGCGTCTGTTAGTTGGTCAGAATGGGAGTTATACTGAAGTGATTTGCTAGGTCCTGCCAACCTGCTGGTTTTCAATTATAGACTAGATTTAAAAAGCTTTATGATGTAGTTATGGAACTAAGTTGGCGTTTGAAGAACGTTGTGCAGAGTAGAGGGAGTTATGAGTGTGGTTTGGTACACAGTCTTCAAACAATTACACCCCCTGTTGGCCAGGATGCTACCTGCCGAGTGCTTGAGTGCTATATGCCAATGATCTCATTTAGACCGACCCATTATCACAGCAATAAGCACACCAATCTTACACCATCTTATAAAGTTGTCATGTCCAACCAGAAACCTACTCTGTTGTACTATCTGAGAGAGAATCCAGTCTCCCTGTCAGTGAGAACTGGTTTACATGCCAGTCCACATGATGAGTAAGTAATTTGGTTTACAGAACAGGAAGTGATCCACTGGGCCACAGACCTGTGGAATCTCTCACCTTAAGAGTGTGACACCGTGATGCAAGAGTCACAGGCCTCACACACTGATGACCTGGCTACCTTGTGCGTGAACAAGAAGAGTGACTAATACAGAAAGCCAGTTTGCTTGGAATGAAGGAAAGTATGTCCCATGCCCAAATCTGATGTTGTAATTTCAACCTAAAACATCTCACTGTTCTCACAATTGTAATGTGACATCAAAATAATCTGAAATGACATTTGATTAACATATATTACACTATATCCCCACACCACCCATATACAAAGTGTAGAGGAGGAGACTCGCATTGAGTTGCACTCTGGCCATTTATCCATTAAGCCAGCATTCTGTGTGGAGAGCTAATAGCTGGCTATGGTAAAGCCACGGGTATGTGGCTGTGTGCTGGGTCTGGAGGGGGGAGTGAGAGTTGGTCCTGTCGGAGCTGTGGACGTCCCTGTCATTAGAACCGGGCCAAAAGCAGAGCCTAGAAACCCTGGAGACCTGCCCACCCAACCACACCCAACCTGGAGTTAAAATCAGACAGAGCAGAGCAGGCAAAACAGTATCAGACTCTCTCTAGTCTATAGTATGTCCCAGGGCTGAGCAGAGCCATCCCATCTGACAAGATGAGCCTATGGGCTGGGCTGGGTCATTTATGTATTTTGACTGTATTTGGTTGAGATTATATGTGGAAGCCTTCCAGGAAGCTTGGCTCTGTCTGGCAACCAAAGGCACATTTATAACAGTAGACAAAGGGTTATGCAAGTATTTTCTGGAAGTGTTCAACAGTGCTGAAATGTTATTTATTTTATGAGGCCTGCTTGGTAGTAGATTAGACCAGTTTCTTTGCTCTCCCTCATCCTTCCACTCCCCCCTCCTCGCTCTCTCCCCATCCTCTCTTCCTCCTCTGTGTAATCTGATGGGTATTGTCCTGTCTGTCTCCTCAACACACAGAGGCGAGTCGGGTGCCGGCAAGACAGAAAACACCAAAAAGGTCATCCAGTACCTGGCCCACGTCGCCTCGTCACACAAAGGACGCAAAGACCACAACATTCCTGTGAGTGTTTCCATTCCCTCCTTCTCTGTTCCCTTACTGAACTCCTCCTGTTAAACCCTCCAATGTGTCCATGCTGGACCCAAAGGCAGAGGCTTTACCACAGTGTGTACTCAACTGACTTCTAAACAATGTGTTCTAGTTTAATGACCCCTGATGCTAATGGCTAGCGTAGCTCCTCTAATAGAGTCTAATCAGTTTGTTGTTGTGTACCACCTTAACCTGAACGGTCTCAGCTCTAGCTCCGTGGTGCTCAGTGCCATTCTGTCAGAGCCAAATGTTAGCAGGATAATGTTAGCCACCAGTAGGTTCACTGCTTATGGCTTGTGTTTGACATAAGCACCTCCAGGTCTAACCCTTCCCTTTGTTTATTACCTGAAACAAACAGCCCGAATCCCCTAAAGCGTTGAACAAGCTCCAGGCAAGTGTTTCCCCATTTTCTAAAAGTTGTGCTCAGTTTGGATTTTTGCATGCCCTTCCGAAATCAAACTGTACTGTCTTTTCCCATTAATTTATCTCTGCTGTCTACAGTATATGTGGTATTTGTTTGTGCTGGCAAAACGTTTAAGTCTGCTATCAAACCGACAGACTCGTATTACATTGTGTTTTATCAGTTGTTTTAGGTTTACTTTAAGGAAATGCCCAACAGTGTCAACATACAGTAAGCCTTAGAAAGTGAAACAAATATTTTGTCATTTGAGACACAGTGGCTGTTCGTTTTCAGTGACCTTAGAACAATAACTGACCCCATATGCATGTGCTGTTTGTGGTTAGGTTCCAGTCATATTTATCTTTGTCATTCCCACTTTGAATGTACATGGCAATGAGAGGATTTGGTGTGAACTGTGAAATCACATCAGACTGTGGCTCTCCAAACCCTCTAATATCTCAACCATTCTCCTTTATTCATGCTAGCATTTCATTTGATTAGCTCAGAAAGCCTTTGGCATAGTTTCAAATACCTTTCATGCACGGTTAATGCCCACGGCCACGCTAATACTGTTTGTGTCCATAATAACACCTGACTACTCATTCACACACAGTGGATTCCTGTCCTACAGTACAGTCTGTGAGTAGCTGTTTCTTTTGATTGTTCCTAATCAATAAGCACATGGTGGGTCAGTGATGTAGGAAGGTCAAAGCATTCCCATCTCCATCTCGATCCTCACTTGGACATCTTGGGGAATGAAATGAAGCTACTATTGTCTCTCTGCTGCATAACATGGGCATGCTTCAGTAACAGTGGAGGCTCACCTGGGACTAATACACTGCGCAGAATGTTTCAGCTTGATTCATGATCCACTGTTCCCCCACTCAGTTTGCCCAGGAGCTATTTTTCTTTCCCAAAACTTTTTTTCCCCTCTGTAACGCTATGCTTTGCTGAAGCAGATGCTGCTAAGATTAAACACACCCTAAAAAAATCACTCACCCAGGTTGTGTATATGTACTACACCGTGTTGATGTATGGTGTTATCCTGGCTGTAACTCTCTACCTGGGTCGCTACGCCAGAATACACCAGTCCACTACAGCCCACTGACCTCCCACACCACTTAGGATCCCTGTGAGCACAGGCCAGAGGAATGTGGAGCGAGGGGATGATGGGAGGGAGGAGAGGGGAGAATGGGGGCCAAGTAGCAGCTCTGATAGAAGAGTGGGCCCCAGACACCCAGGAGCTTGGAGCTGTTTCAGTGGGACAGAGCAGTGGAAGTATTGCATTGCTCTGATACAATGTGTGTGCATTAGGGAGGTATTGTGCAGTGTAGTAGGTAAAGGATAAGAGAGGGAGTGAAAATGTACACATGACCCTTCCCTAGCGTCCATCCATCAGGAGACAGAGGTTTGACTGGAGCAGCTGTCTGACTCTGATCCAGACAGTGGGAGGAGGAACTCAATACCTCCATGCTATGTGATCTGTACAGTTTAGATCTGATTTCCACCCTGAGTTGAGATCCTGAAAGAAAAATAGTCCTCACGTCGTGTTCTGCCCCGCCAGGCACCCCGACTCCAGTCTCATTCCACTGGAAATGATTTATATGAGTCTTTGGGGCTAATTAAACACAAGCTACCCCGGTGATGCTCCCTTCTCTTACATTGACATGTTTAACTATTCAGACAACATTTTGTCAAGAATGTGTCTTGTCTGGAACCAGGGGTTTAGTGTATGTATGCTCTGTAGTGCATTTCTCAAAAACTCTAGAAGTTATAGGATGTGCTTCAGGGTTGGCTGGGACACAACTACACGGTAGAGGCTGCAGTATGTTTAAGTGGGCCAGACCCCAGTCCTTCTGGCAGCAGCCCTACTTCTCTCTGCGCCACTCTCTCACTCACCCATATGTAGGCTGAGCCCGTCCCACATATCTGTGGTGGGGCTGGGCAGTGCTACCCCCCAACCTTTAAAATCACAGAAAACTCTGGCCCACCGGGTCAACAAAAACCAGGCCCCAGTGTCCCATCCCCGAAGAGAAACCAGGGCGGTACAGGCTGGCTGGTTGCAGCGCTTTTTCTGTTGTTCCCACACAGCCAGCGCCCTGGTTAGAGTGGGTAAAGTGGGCGAGGTGCGGGATGGTGGAATGCCCCCAACTGCTCGAGGATTTGGGAAGTAGCCACCGCCCCTGTCACAGCAGTGCCTCCCGGAAGTGGAGGGTGCATGTGAGCATCGTCACAACCACAGGAATGCTCTCACCCCCAAAATGTCTCACTTTAGTTACTGCAGGCAGTGCTGCTTTTGACCCTCTGTCCTCTGTTTGGTGAAGAAGTAGACTAGTGGCCTCTCAAACCCTGTGAGACAGTTGGCTATGCCCTGTGGTTGGCTATGTCCTCCAACCTGTGATGGACATTACCGGCAGCGTATAAACCTCTGTCTACATGAATCATACAGTAGGCTTGTATTCACTCTGCTCAATAGCTCAAATTGATCAGTTTGTGTATGTTTGGACATAATATTATTAAACTGTATAAATTATAAACTGAATAATATTTAGTCCCAGATGTGAATATGAGCATAACACGACCGCCACATCTGATTTCAGAGCATTATGATCAGGCCCTTTGAGGAGGATTCTAGTGCTGCATCATGTTGTGTTCAGACAAACAAAACTTATTTTTCTCTCCAAAGACTGGTATTGATATTGAGGAATGTGTTATTAAAGAAAGCCTCAGTGAAGATTGCCCTGAATTTTCGGTTTTGCAGATGAGCTGAACCATATGGTTTACATTTAGTGTTTCTCAACATTTTATGAAATAATTGGGTACAATGTCGTCTTACTGACATCATACTTTTAATGGGTTATTCATTCAGTAGAAATGTAGCAGATGCCTACTGCATAGCAGAGGTTCCATTCTCACACTCTTTCTACTTCCCATGTCCACCCTGTGGTGAAAGCAATGGCACTTGTCCATACCGATTTTAATACATCTTTCATTAGCGGTTCGTGGCTGGTTTAAGTGGTGGCGGTATTAACTGGCTCTGTATCACTCAGTTTCTCCCTCACTTTACAGGGCGAGCTGGAACGGCAGCTTCTGCAAGCCAACCCCATCCTTGAATCTTTTGGCAATGCCAAGACGGTGAAAAATGACAACTCGTCACGTTTCGTAAGTTTAAAATGCTACACTTGGATAAAAATAGTGTTGAATGTGAAAGCTGTACTGTATGTTTTATGTACACATTTGTAGACGGTCTATACACAGACCCTCAGTGTAAATAGCATTGTAGGACCTGCCTCTCCAGAGTACAGTGAAATAGTGTGTGAAGGAGAACACTGTCTGCTAAAGAGCACGGCAATGTGCTTTCCATCTAACATATTCTTGGCACACACACACACACACCGTTTATCCCCACTTCTGACCAGACCTGACATTTTACGTCACTGATGTCTGCAGAAGTGATACTGTTGACTCAGTGGGGACTGTGTTTTGGGCTCACAGAGGCCTACAATGTCACACAATGTTTAGAACTGCTGCCTTACACATTTTGTATCCCTCCCTACAGGGCAAGTTCATCAGAGTCAACTTTGACGTGACCGGCTACATCGTTGGGGCCAACATCGAGACCTGTATCCTCAGAGATGGGAGACTGGGAAGTGAAGGGGGAGGGGATGCAGGAGTCTGCAGATGTACATACATAGTCGTGGTTTGGCTCAAGGGGCTCTGGGATTTGTGCCGTACTTCAATGCAGAGTGCTCACCAGATAGTGGATAGACTTAGGTTCTTAGAGCTAGATATATTCATACTCAGCCTTTGTTTATTAATGTTTAGGTTGACTTTGGAGAATACTGGTTTTCGTTTTCTTAGATTGAATTATATCTGGTTGTTATGCTTGTGTGAAATGTCAAATTTGTGTCCCTCAAGAATAGAATGTTGTGCAAGATTTGGCGTTGCAGAAAGTATGATTTATAAAGCAGTGTGATGTGTGCTATACTGGCATTCCTCTTTCTGAGATGGTGGTAGTCAAGGTTTCTGGAAACACTGCCTAAATAGCAACCCACTCAGTGGGCATTTCAGTCTCCTGTAAAACTAAGGTCTAGTAATGTGCACAGTTGAGCTCTTGCCTGAAGCCCAAAATGGTCGCTCTTTAGACAAAACACCCTGTACTCAGACACAAGTGATCAGAAACACATTATGCCCAGTATCTCTAGATTGGGACCGCATTTAACATATTAAAGTCTATTGAGATTGGCGTTAACAGAAATAATTACTTATTATTTTACAGTATATCATACAAGTATAGCAAGAAGCAGCAATTCATACCAATTCATTGTATGTTTCTGAAGACTCTGCTAGGCATGGCACAATAACCAGTAAGCCATTTACCAGCACAGGAATGATGGCATTGCTCCATTGGACCTTGACTCCCTGACTACCAGACCTCCTGGAGAAGTCCAGGGCCGTTCGCCAGGCCAAAGACGAGAGGACCTTCCATGTCTTCTACCAGCTTCTGGCAGGAGCTGGGGAGCACCTCAAAAGTCAGTATCTTATACACCATTCCAATGATAATGATTGTCAGTAGTGCCTTCTGCAATAAGAATCACAACTATGTCTATTCTTTTCAGTTTTTCAGTGTTCTGTGCCAGAAATGGCTCATTCAATATTTTAGATACCATTTCATTATTTCTCCTCATGTTATATGGCTTGGCTGTTCTGTTATAGTACTGGTTTTTGATTTGTCTCCCTCTACCCCTCTCCTCTCAGCTGACCTGCTCCTGGAGGGCTTCAACAACTACCGCTTCCTGTCCAACGGCAACATTACCATCCCTGGCCAGCAGGACAAGGACAACTTCCAGGAGACCATGGATGCCATGCACATCATGAGCTTTTCCCATGAGGAGATCGTATGTGAGTACACACACCCTAGACCATACATGTAGTATCAATGTCTTTCCTTGCCTCTTGTCTGATTCACTCTCCCTTGTGGTTGCAGGCATGCTGAAGGTGGTGTCTGCAGTACTACAGTTTGGTAACGTTGTCTTCAAGAAGGAGAGGAACACAGACCAGGCCTCCATGCCTGAGAACACAGGTAATCCTATACCCTCAGAGGCCATACATAGTCCAACCAACACTCCAGCACTTTGACATCATCCAGCTTAAGTTTGACCATTTCTCACCACACAACTGAAAATACATTGTCCCAGTTTACAGTGAGCTTACTCTCTGGGCTGCAAGTCTTCAACATTGATCATCCCCCCACAATATGCTGCTCAGTCTTAAACAGTCCACTCACTTGGTCCACGTAACTTACTGCAGAACAGCTTCATTAAAATTCTGCTGAAGTCAGTATTGGGTCTTAGGGTGAGTCAGCTGGAATCACAACAGTAGCAGAGTAGAGTCATCCTTCACTGTTGTGGCTGAGACAAGGATAGTAAAGCGTCAGCAGCTCCAGATATCTGTCCTTAGTACAGTAATGCTGGCAGCGCAGAGACACTTCACTGAACAGAGGTCAGATTCCTCAGAACTCCTGCAGTGACAGTGTCTGGGTGGAAGCTCTTTGTCTGTTTTTGTTAATATAAAGACATGCAGGCACATTGTAGCGGTCCATATCAGGTATGTTATACCCCGGGGCTCATGCTACATGTCTGTATTTTACTTCAGAAGGAGATGGCTAGTAGGAATAAATGTGTCATTTCTCATTTCTTTCTGGCACGTTGCTCTGCATTAATGGTCAGTTTATAACGGTAAGCCATGCAGTTTGGTTGTCATTAGGAAAATGGATGCGTCTCTGCTGAGATTTATCCTTGGTGATTTTAACTGATGAATCATACATCAGACTGTGGCCATATCCTTGGGTAGCTGGGGTGAAATGAAGCGGTAGTGCTTTACTGAGGTCTTTCATTACATATTCCTGTCTGACATTTCCCCAACTGTTTTGAATTGAGACTGGTTAGGCTGCATACAAAGCTCTATATTTGTACTGTATAGAAGGCTCTGTCTGTGCACATCTCCAGGTTGCAACACTAGTAACCCAATGTCCTGTCTCTCCTCCCAGCGGCTCAGAAGCTGTGCCACCTGCTGGGGCTGAATGTGATGGAGTTTACTAGGGCCATTCTGTCCCCCCGCATCAAAGTGGGCCGAGACTACGTCCAGAAGGCTCAGACCAAAGAACAGGTAGGAGCTGTTCTCCAGTTCCCATCAGATGTACACTCCTAACTGTTTCTGCATTCACTAACACTAATCTATGCAGGTCCATGAAGTTGGGTTAAGCAGAAACAGACGGGCACTTAGCCAGACTGTCGTCTATCTCTCTGGTTCTCTCCTCAGGCTGACTTTGCAGTGGAAGCCCTGGCCAAGGCCACATATGAGCGTCTGTTCCGCTGGCTTGTCCACCGCATCAACAAGGCCCTGGACAGGACCAAGAGACAGGGAGCCTCCTTCATCGGCATCCTGGACATCGCTGGCTTTGAGATCTTTGAGGTAAACTTATTTTCAAGATCAATAATCTCTTGTTGCAGACATATAATCATGTCAAAGAGGGACTGTCTTGTCTTATTGATCTGTAATACTCATCTCTCACATCTCTTTCTCTCCCCATATCCCTCCTCTAGCTGAACTCATTTGAGCAGCTGTGCATCAACTACACCAACGAGAAGCTGCAGCAGCTGTTCAACCACACCATGTTCATCCTGGAGCAGGAGGAGTACCAGAGGGAGGGCATCGAGTGGAGCTTCATCGACTTCGGCCTGGACCTGCAACCCTGCATCGACCTCATTGAGAGACCAGTCAGCTTTTCATCTTGACACATATAGGTGTATTTTACTCAGGATTATGTCTGAGGAACTTCATCAGATTATTCTCCTTTCTCTCTGTCTGCAGACCAACCCTCCAGGAGTTCTGGCACTGTTGGATGAGGAGTGCTGGTTCCCCAAGGCCACTGATAAGACATTTGTAGACAAGGTGCTCCAGGAGCAGGGCACCCACCCCAAGTTCCAGAAACCCCGTCAGCTGAAGGACAAAGCCGACTTCAGCATCATTCACTACGCTGGCAGGGTACGTCCACGCAGAGCCTGGGTCTCAATACACTGATATGACTTCCTCTCCTCAGCTCGTCCTCTCATATCGCATCATTGATTGGTGAAAACAAGGCAGTTCTGCCATATGAGCTCCCTTTTTCTGGTGAGGGCCTCATTCATTCGAATAAACTGATTTGCCATTTACATTTTTGTTGCTTTGCCTGGTTAGGGGTTGGAGTGTTGGAAAGATGAAGCAGTTTTTTTTTTATTCGAATTATTGTTCAGCTCCATAATGTCTTGAGAAACACGTTTTCTTTCTGAATGACGTTGTAACCAGTCAATGTTAAAGTGCTGCCTTTGAGGCAGCAGACACGTCTCCACTAAATCTCTAGTTAACAGGTAATTGCCTTAGCACAAAAGCCCAGTTGTGCTCCCAATCTCCACATCTGGTTCTCATTGGTGTGAGACCGATTTTACACTGTTACGTAATCAAGGATTTTTCAACTTTCACCTCAGTGTGGTCTCCCATCTGGAGAGGGCCTGTGTACATTCCAGGCCAGAATCCACATGAAATAAAGTTCACATCATCTTTATCCATTTTCTTATTAAACTTGCCACACAAAGTTCAGATGTACATTTTGTTCTGGTCACAGCACCAGTAGTCCTCACACATGTTAAGACTTAATAAATAGATTTTGGTTACAGCGCATAAACTCATTTTCTCTTGAGCAGGTATCTATTTAATTTGATCAGACATGAAAGTCAGTGAGACAAGATAAAAGGAAGCTATTTAACACTATGTACCGGTATAGCCTGTTTAGCTTAAGTCTGTCTGTCTCTCCTCAGGTGGACTACAAGGCTGACGAGTGGCTGATGAAGAACATGGACCCTCTGAACGACAACGTAGCCACGCTGCTCAACCAGTCCACTGACAAGTTTGTGGCTGAGCTCTGGAAGGACGGTGAGTCCCCATACTCTCTTCCTGTTTGGACCAAGTAGTTGTCACTTTGTTTGAGTCTTGGTTGTTCAGTGACAGTATTGAAGAATCCCTTAACCTGGAACACGACAGTGGCTATGGTGGGAGTATTTGTACGCACTCTCATCCATTCGAATTCTTGTCTGGTTCATATTCAACTGCTTGCTTCTCTGTGATGAGTATTGCCAGCCAAAACATTGTGCTTTTGTGAGGTAACCTGAAATATCCGCTCGTAAATCTCCTCCCGCCTTTTATTTTCCCATTTGGCAGATCTAATTGTTTTAAAAAGCGATTGAGTTTCATTATGAGTCATTGGACATCTACAATGTATACAGAAACAACTAATAGAAAGGAAAGGACTGAATTGCTTTGTTTTTGTGCATGGAATATTCTACTAGACCAGTAACAGCAATATGTCTCTGTCCTTTACAATGTACACAACTAATCATTGTTTGTGTGAGCGTGTATGTGGTAACATAATAAGAATAAATTTGTGTCTGCATGGATGTTTATGTAAAGCTGAGTTGTCCCTCACATCCTCCCCTCTCTCTGTTTCTGAGCTGTAGACATTCAGACCTTTCAGAGAGCCTCTTTCTATGACAAGGCCTCTGGTCTCCTTGAGCCTCCAGGTGAATGCACACGTTGCTGCTGCTCTGTAGGGTTCTTCCTGCTCGCTTCACGGCTGCACTCTGCACCCTTAGATGCACCCACCGCCTCTAGGCTTTTCCTTAATCTTTTATTTAAAAAGATAAATTGTGAAATGAAGCTTCACTAAAATATCACCCTGTAGATATTGGTGAAGCTGATGTGGAGTGACAATGATTGAAGGAGAAAAGATTCATCAGTCAGTGTCACTTAACCTTCGCACACACTCCTTAAACTTCTGTCACCCTTGGTTATTGACGTAAATCAGAGCCGTCACTAAGAGAGTTAAGGGGGAGAATTTGATTGAAAGAGTAGTAATGATTCAGCACTGTTCCTGTTCCAAACAGTTGTCAGTCTTGATCATTGCCCTATGGTTAGAAGCCTGGTTCTGGTTCTCCAAATGGATCATGGACCTCTTTATCTGATGACTTTATCTTTTGCACCGTCTATGAAGAATGTGTATGCATATGTCCAGATCCTTTCATTATAAGGCTAATGAAGCTTACCATGCCAATGAAGCTTACCATGCCAATGAAGCTTACCATGCCACATTTAAGGACAGCCGACTACACTGTGAAACCATGGTTTCCTAATAAGCCCTAAAATCCCATCAAAGAGGTATGATGCGTCCCTGCCAAGGGAAATACTGACTGACCCCAACAGAGGATTTCTGAGAGATATTTCAGTACAGTATATAGATGCAGTAGTATAGCTCTGATTTATAGCCCAATGCAGCACTGTCTGTATGTGTTCACCCTCGTTCACCCAACAGGTCAATTTCAGCTCAGCTGTGCACCTCATGGAAGGAGAGATGGCAATTACATGTGTTCATAATTGGAATTGGAGGATGAAAGATATATTACTTTTGGGTTTTGTTTTGCTCTTTGTGACATATCCTTCTCTCTGAATACGGAAAGTAATTTATCCCCAAATGTGTTTGCTCTAGTGTATGATAATTCACACTTATCCTTCGGTAGCAGTATTTCTCCTTTCATGTTTTTGTTAAATCAAATGCATTAGATTGTCATTTAACATTGAGACACCCAGTAGGTGTTCCATTTCCATCTAGTTCTTGCTTTGAAAATGATATTGCTTCTTAACTATACAGTGCCTTCAGAAAGTATTCAGACCTCTTGACTTCAAGCCTTATTCTAAAATTGATTAATTATTTTAAAAATCTCATCAATTTACACACAATACCCCATAATGACAAAGCAAAAACTGTTTTTTTTTACTTAAGTATTCAGACCCTTTGCTAAGAGACTCGAAATTGAGCTCAGGTGCATCCTGTTTCTATTGATCATCTTTGAGATGTTTCTACAACTTGATTGGAGTCCACCTGTGGTAAATTCAATTGATTGGACATGATTTGGAAAGGCACACACCTGTCTATATAAGGTCCCACAAATGACAGTGCATCTCAGAGAAAAAAAACCAAGCCATGAGGTCGAAGGAATTATATGTAGAGCTCTGAGACAGGATTGTGTCGAGACACAGATCTGGTGAAGGATACCAAAACAATTCTGCAGCATTGAAGGTCCCCAGGAACACAGTGGCCTCCATCATTCTTAAATGGAAGAAGTTTGGAACCACCAAGACTCTTCCTAGAGCTGGCTGCCCGGCCAAACTAGCAATCGGTGGGAGAGCGCCTTGGTAAGGGATGTGACCAGAGATCCTTAATGAAAACCTGCTCCAGAGAGCTCAGGACTTCAGACTGGGGAAAAGGTTCACCTTCCAACAGGACAACGACCCTAAGCACACAGCCAAGACAACGCAGGAGTGGCTTCGGGACAGGTCTCTGAATGTCCTTGAGTGGCCCAGCCAGAGCCCGGACTTGAACCTGATCTAAAATCTCTGGAGAGACCTGAAAATAGCTGTGCAGCAACGCTCCCCATCCAACTTGACAGATCTTGAGAGGATCTGCATAGAAGAATGTGAGAAACTCCCCAAATACAGGTGTGCCAAGCTTGTTGCGTCATACCCAAGAAGACTCGATGCTGTAATTGCTGCCAAAGGTGCGCCAACAAAGTAAAGGGTCTGAATACAGTTATTTTTATTTTTTATAAATTATCAAACTTTTCTAAAAACCTGTTTTTGCTTTATTATTATGGGGTATTGTGTGTAGATTGATGAGGGGAAATGTAATACATTTTAGAATAAGGCTGTAAAGTCAAGGGGTCTGAATACTTTCCAAAGGCACTATATTAGTAATACTCTGAGGAATGCCTTTTTAGCCTGGAGGTTGTTTTGTCTGTCCTAAATGGAGACAGCCGGTCTCTAAAGGAAGGTGAGCTGCCACACACCACATTGAATAGTAACGTCTCTATCCTCCAGTTCCCCTTGATCTCTGCAAAGAACATTGCCTCATATATTGATGCTATCTGAATATGCAAACAAGATGGTATTGTTGATCTTTTTTCTCTGTATTCCATGGCATGAACAACCACTGATCTAGCTAGTCTAATTACATTCAACTAAAACCAATTGACTGCAGTTTATGTAACGGTGGGGGTGGAAAGGTCAAATAAAATGGCTGTGCTGTTCTTGGAAAAACAGCTGTATTATGAACATGTTTTGAGTTAAGTTGGATTAGGTTTTGCAATAGATTGGTTCAGTCTTGTTTCCTTTGTCTGCTTTTAATGAACATGTAGCCATGCTAGGGCCAACCCCCTCTGGCTGTCAATCATGTTGTTTACTTGTTGTTACGCTTAGAAGCCCTCATCTGTCCTGGTCATGCCTCTAGTCCTTTGCTGCTTGATTATACAGTATACAATGAGGGGAAAAAGTATTTGATCCCCTGCTGATTTTGTACGTTGGCTCACTGACAAAGAAATGATCAGTCTATAATTTTAATGGTAGGTTTATTTAAACAGTGAGAGACAGAATAACACATGTGAAAAATGTTATAAATTGATTTGCATTTTAATGAGGGAAATAAGTATTTGACCCCTCTGCAAAACATGACTTAGTACTTGGTGGCAAAACCCTTGTTGGCAATCACAGAGGTCAGACGTTTCTTGTAGTTGGCCACCAGGTTTGCACACATCTCAGGAGGGATTTTGTCCCACTCCTCTTTGCAGATCTTCTCCAAGTCATTAAGGTTTCGAGGCTGACGTTTGGCAACTCTAACCTTCAGCTCCCTCCACAGATTTTCTATGGGATTGAGTTCTGGAGACTGGCTAGGCCACTCCAGGACCTTAATGTGCTTCTTCTTGAGCCACTCCTTTGTTGCCTTGGCTGTCTGTTTTGGGTCATTGTCATGCTGGAATACCCATCCACGACCCATTTTCAATGCCCTGTCTGAGGGAAGGAGGTTCTCACCCAAGATTTGACGGTACATGGCCCCATCCATCGTCCCTTTGATGTGGTGAAGTTGTCCTGTCCCCTTAGCAGAAAAACACCCCCAAAGCATAATGTTTCCACCTCCATGTTTGACGGTGGGGATGGTGTTCTTGGGGTCATAGGCAGCATTCCTCCAGCTCCAAACACGGCGAGTTGAGTTGATGCCAAATAACTCCATTTTGGTCTCATCTGACCACAACACCTTCACCCAGTTGTCCTCTGAATCATTCAGATGTTCATTGGCAAACTTCAGATGGGCATGTATCTGTGCTTTCTTGAGCAGGGGGACCTTGCGAGCACTGCAGGATTTCAGTCCTTCACGGCGTAGTGTGTTACCAATTGTTTTCTTGGTGACTATGGTCCCAGTTGCCTTGATCATTGACAAGATCCTCCCGTGTAGTTCTGGGCTGATTCCTCACCGTTCTCATGATCATTGCAACTCCACGAGGTGAGATCTTGCATGGAGCCCCAGGCCGAGGGAGATTGAGAGTTCTTTTGTGTTTCTTCCATTTGAGAATAATCGCACCAACTGTTGTCACCTTCTCACCAAGCTGCTTGGCGATGGTCTTGTAGGCCATTCCAGCCTTGTGTAGGTCTACAATCTTGTCCCTGACATCCTTGGAGAGCTCTTTGGTCTTGGCCATGGTGGAGAGTTTGGAATCTGATTGATTGATTGCTTCTGTGGACAGGTGTCTTTTTATACAGGTAACAATCTGAGATTAGGAGCACTCCCTTTAAGAGTGTGCTCCTAATCTCAGTTTGTTACCTATATAAAAGACACCTGGGAGCCAGAAATCTTTCTGATTGAGAGGGGTTCAAATACTTATTTCCCTCATTAAAATGCAAATCAATTGATAAAATGTTTCACTTTTTTTTATGTTATTCTGTCTCTCACTGTTCAAATACAAATATAATTTCTTTGTCAGTGGGCAAACGTACAAAATCAGCAGGGGAACAAATACTTTTTTCCCTCACTGTATATGTTTAGTTCACACACCAGTCACCCCTCTACCAGTGTCTACCCATCTAACTCTGCCCTTCTCTCCTCTCCCTCTTTCTTCTGTCAGTGGACCGTATCGTGGGTCTGGACCAGGTATCAGGGATGAATGAGACGGCCTTCGGCGCAGCCTATAAGACCAAGAAGGGCATGTTCCGTACGGTGGGCCAGCTCTACAAGGAGTCTCTCACCAAGCTCATGGCCACGTTGAGGAACACCAACCCCAACTTTGTCCGCTGCATCATCCCCAACCACGAGAAGAGGGTGAGCACTGAGCAGCACACTAAACTCCCCCTTTCACTGACCACCAGTCCCTCCCCCCTCTGCCCACTGCAGCCCAGACTACAGCCCCCACACCCCCACCAGAACCACTATAGCCCAGACTACAGCCCCCACACCACCCACCAGAACCACTATAGCCCAGACTACAGCCCCCACACCACCCACCAGAACCACTGTAGCCCAGACTACAGCCCCCACACCACCCACCAGAACCACTGTAGCCCAGACTACAGCCCCCACACCACCCACCAGAACCACTGCAGCCCAGACTACAGCCCCCACACCACCCACCAGAACCACTGTAGCCCAGACTACAGCCCCCACACCATCCACCAGAACCACTGTAGCCCAGACTACAGCCCCCACACCATCCACCAGAACCACTGTAGCCCAGACTACAGCCCCCACACCATCCACCAGAACCACTGTAGCCCAGACTACAGCCCCCACACCACCCACCAGAACCACTGTAGCCCAGACTACAGCCCCCACACCATCCACCAGAACCACTGTAGCCCAGACTACAGCCCCCACACCATCCACCAGAACCCCTGTAGCCCAGACTACAGCCCCTCCACCACCCACCAGAACCCCTGTAGCCCAGACTACAGCCCCTCCACCACCCACCAGAACCACTGTAGCCCAGACTACAACCCCCACACCACCCACCAGAACCACTGTAGTCCACACTACAGCCCCCACACCACCCCCAAACCCCTGGAGACACACTGCTACCAGGCCTCAGTGGGCTATCTGCCTCCATAAACAACAGCTCAGATGTAAGGCTGGAAATGAAACATAAGCAGAGCGGAGAGTTATGGGCTATGTGGGCCTATTAAGTGTTCCCTAATGTATTTCAGGGGATTTAGACTAGACACGCTTGTTTCTGCAGCGCAACCACAAATGACTGTCATAAATGGATGGTATGGATGGAGAAGAGGATATAGACACCGGTTGTTTTGGTGTGAATGTATTCAAGTAGTTAATCTAGTCCCTATGCAATCCTAATTGTAGAATGGCATTTTGCATAATATTACACAAATATATTTGAAGTAACATTGTTTCCCTATAAAACATTTTCTGGTTTAATTTTCAAAGCCGAATGAACAGTAACAGCATTTAGTTACTATTAGTTTAGAATAATCTTCTTTGCATGAAGTTTGGTACTGTACTGTACCTCTCCCTGACCTCTCACTTCAATGCTCCTACAGGCTGGTAAGCTAGACCCCCACCTGGTTCTGGACCAGCTGAGGTGTAATGGTGTTCTGGAGGGGATCCGTATCTGCAGACAGGGCTTCCCCAACCGTATCATCTTCCAGGAGTTCAGACAGAGGTACTGTACTCACTGTACACACACCTCATACAGACTATTTATGTATTTCAACCCAATTGATAAGTTCCTGTGTTTACTTTTGAGAGAGATTATAGAGGACAAAGTGGCATTGGTTTCCCATTGCCCTGGGTGTTGTGCCTTGATTATTTATTGGAGCTGTTCTATTTCTGAACAGTGAGGCTTCTGTAAGATCTGAGGCCTCTCACGTCTCTCCTCACACCCTGGTTCTAGTCAACATGGAGGTGTGGTGTAATGACCCAGTGCCTTACCACACTCATGTCCACTCTGTTGCCAGGTATGAGATCCTCACCCCCAACGCCATCCCCAAGGGCTTCATGGATGGCAAGCAAGCCTGTGAGAGAATGGTAAGGATTTGTGTGTCACTATTTTACTGTGTTTAGCACATTGAATACTTGGGAGAGGCTCTTTGTCCTTTTACAAGCTAGAGCACGGTAAGCATGTTAAATGTATATCGACTTCATAAACACCCATGACATGATCTTTCCTTAGTATTTATAGGGCATCACTTCAATGACACTGTTTATTATGATTTGGCCTTCCTTCCCTGCATTTAAATCTATGACCCATTTTCACTCCAGATCCGAGCCTTGGAGTTGGATCCTAACCTGTTCAGGATTGGGCAGAGTAAGATCTTCTTCAGGGCTGGAGTCTTGGCCCACCTGGAGGAGGAGAGAGACCTGAAGATCACTGACATCATCATCTACTTCCAGTCTGTCTGCCGGGGATACCTGGCCCGCAAGTGAGTTCTCTATATGCAATGGTCTTACCTTTCCTCAATTCCTTCCTTTCGTGACCACTACAACACTTCTTAGGACAGAAAGATGCCACAGATATATGTTGCCTTTGACCTTCTTGGTCAGTATGTCTGACCATGTGTCTCCCTCTCTCTCCTGACAGGGCGTTTGTTAAGAAGCAGCAGCAACTGAATTGTCTGAAGGTGCTTCAGAGGAACTGTTCTGCCTACCTGAAGCTGAAGCATTGGCAGTGGTGGAGACTCTTTACCAAGGTGGGCATGTCTCCATTACAGTACACTATACCTACTGTATATGGCTAATCTGTCTTTGTAACACTAGCATTGTCAAGTCTCTCTATATAGCTATATGATAAGGCTCCTAGTCATCTACTTTTGAACATTGGCTGACCCCAGGTCTGTGTTCTGTCCCCCAGGTGAAGCCCCTGCTGCAGGTGACCAGGCAGGAGGAGGAGATGCAGGCCAAGGACGATGAGCTTGTCAAGGTGAAGGAGAAGCAGACCAAGGTGGAGGGAGAACTGGTGGAGATGGAGAGAAAGCACTCACAGGTCAGTGTCCAGTCCACACCAACTACAGTAGACTACACTCTTAGAAAAAAGATGCTATCTAGAATGTAAAACTGTTCTTTGGCTGTTCCCATAGGAGAACCCTTTGAATAACCCTTTTTGGTTCCAGGTAGAACCCTTTTGAGTTCCATGTAGAAACCTTTCCACAGAGGGTTCTACCTGGAACCCAAAATAGTTCTACCTGGAACCAAAAAGGGTTCTACCTGAAACCAAAAAGGGTTCTACCTGAAACCAAAATAGGGTTCTACAAAGGGTTATCCTATGGGGACAGCCAAATAACCCTTTTGGAAGAGTGTAGACCCTAAGGATCATCCCTTTATGAACTTCAATTCCGTATTGTACCATTCATGTTTGCATTGTGTAGCTGATTGAGGAGAAGAACATCCTAGCGGAGCAGCTGCAGGCTGAGACGGAGCTGTTTGCTGAGGCTGAGGAGATGAGAGCCCGTCTGGCCGCTAAGAAGCAGGAGCTAGAGGAGATCCTTCATGACCTGGAGGCCCGAGTGGAGGAGGAGGAGGAGAGGACCCAGGGCCTGCAAAGTGAGAAGAAGAAGATGCAGTCTCACATCCAGGTACTGATGAGACATGGAGACTGCAGAGTTGAAGCTTGAGAAGATTGAACATGGAAGTGGTTGCACGTGTTTTATGACAGAAAATATATCTTCTGTGGACCCAAAATATGTCTACCAGTTACCTTCTTGATAAATGCTGTGATTTATTTATTTTTCTTCCAGGACCTGGAGGAGCAGTTGGATGAGGAGGAGGCTGCCAGGCAGAAGCTGCAGCTGGAGAAGGTGACAGCCGAGGCCAAGATGAAGAAATTTGAGGAGGACATCTTGCTCCTGGAGGACCAGAACTCCAAGTTCCTAAAGGTGAGTGGAGATGAAAGGCAGTCCAGGGTTGAGAAATATTGGACCTCACTAACATTATGCTGCTGGACTTTACTATCATTATAAACAACCTGACTCCTCTTTCCCCCTTCAGGAGAAGAAGCTCCTGGATGACCGTGTGAATGAGATGATGTCCCAGCTGACTGAGGAGGAGGAGAAGGCCAAGAACCTGGGCAAGACAAAGAACAAGCAGGAGGTGATGATGGTGGACCTGGAAGGTAGGTGTCCTCTTACCTACAAGGTCTCACTAGTTATAGGTAGTGAGTCCAGACACTTGAACACCATCCGTCTCCTTCCCTTCTCCCTTCAGAGCGTTTGAAGAAGGAGGAGAAGACTCGTCAGGAGCTGGAGAAGGCCAAGAGGAAGCTGGATGGAGAGACCACAGACCTGCAGGACCAGATAGCTGAGCTGCAGGCCCAGATAGAGGAGCTCAAGGTGCAGCTGGCCAAGAAGGAGGAGGAGCTGCAGGCTATACAGGCCAGGTGAGACAGACTGACAGACAGACAGGGCCCAAAGCTGGATGGAAGCCACCTGGAGATGTAGTTCAGCAGTCTTTTGCCATTGGAAGGTGTTTGACTGCGAGGAAGTCTGATTCTCTGACTGTCTTAGACTGAAGTAATTATCTGTAGCGCCATCATCAAATTCCCTCCTATTTTAATTGTCAACACCTGTCTTTTTATATGCCATGTTTAACAATGGTAGGTCTACAGTTGGCCAGACTTGCACCGGTAATCTTGTAATCTGACTATTAAAACCCTATGAGCATTTACCATTTTTAGGCCCTCTCGTCATGATACAGTGCTGCCCAGACCACCCAGCAGCTATTTATTCAGGAGATCTCACTGGGTTGGAATGTGTAAATGTTGGCCCCACGTCTAGTCTGTGTTGATCACTGGCCATTAAAAACACTCCGCTCTTTCAGGACCAACTCACATACCTTGTTTCTGTCACTACAATTGAGTATCTGTGTTTATTCCAGGATATATTGTCTGATACAGCCACCCAGTGGAAAATACATGCATAGCAACTTAGTTCAGCTGTCCAAGCATAGGCCTATGACTATTTGGGGTCCTTTGTACTTATTTTGCATCCTAATAAAGAATTTAAAATGTGTGTGTGTCAGGGGAGACGAGGAGGTGACCCAGAAGAACAACGCCCTGAAGCAGGTACGGGAGCTACAGGCCCAGTTGGCAGAGCTGCAGGAAGACCTGGAATCGGAGAAGGTTTCCAGGAACAAGGCTGAGAAGCTCAAGAGAGATCTGAGTGAGGAGCTGGAGGCCTTAAAGACTGAGCTGGAGGACACCCTGGACACCACCGCAGCCCAGCAGGAGCTCAGGACCAAGCGTGAGCAGGAGGTGACGGAGCTGAAGAAGGCCATCGACGAGGAGACCAAGAACCATGAGGCCCAGATCCAGGAGATGAGACAGAGACACTCCACGGCCCTGGAGGAGCTGTCTGAGCAGTTAGAGCAGGCCAAAAGGGTGGGTGACTTCACAACAACCGCATGGTCATGTTTAGTCAGAGAAAATGTTTCACTTGGATGAGGTAGTTGAGGTAGTACTTCCTCCTTCTGTTTTAAATGTTTTGTGTTGTCTGAGCATGATTTCTATTGTAATATCTATTGGTCTGTGTCCAGTTCAAGGTCAACCTGGAGAAGAACAAGCAGAGCACAGAGAGTGCCAACAAGGAGCTGGTCAGTGAGGTAAAGGGGCTGCAGCAGGCCAAGATGGAGTCAGAACACAAGAAGAAGAAGCTGGAGGCCCAGCTCCAGGAGTTCATGGCCCGGGTCACAGAGGGAGAGAAGGGCAAGGGAGAGCTGGCCGACCGCTCCCACAAACTGCAGGTGAGAGAGGGCCATTTGCAGCACACACGCACTTTAACCTCTGCTGGTGATGGTCTCTCAACTGTGCTGTTTGCTGTGTGTGCAGACAGAGCTGGATAGTGTGTCTGTTCTGCTGGAAGATGCAGAGAGGAAGGGAATCAAGCTGGTTAAAGACACCACTGTCCTGGAGAGCGCTTTGCAGGACACACAGGTGAGCTAGACTGGACAACCTCTCATCGGAGAGGAACACGTCATGTGTATCTTAAAGGCCCAGTGCAGACAACATGTCCTGTCTTTTATATCATATTGTACAACAGCTGATGAAACTAACACTGAACAAATTTGATCGGTGTTATTTCCTGATAGTTGCTGGTTGAAAATACAATTTATGCAAGTCCTTCTAATCAGCAGGTTTGCATGCGTGGGAGTTTCGGCTTTCCATGGTGACATTGCCATGCTGTAAACTGATTACTAGACAAATATCAAAGAGAGATCCAAACCTATCTGCCAATAGCAGCTAGTTTTCAGTTTTCCCCTCCCCACTCCCAGACAGTCCTAGTGAAATTGTTGCTTGAAAAATAGTTTTTTGCTAAAAAGCTATATTTGCCCATTTTAATGGAAATCTATTACAATAAAGTAGTTAATTGTTACCTAGAATTGATTTCATATAAAAAATGGCTGCATTTGGCATTAAAAGGAGGTGGCATTTTGTTTCCATGTCAATGTCTCATCTTTGGGATATGGGATGGTGTCTGGGTCTCTCTCTGTGTGTCTGTCTGTCTGTCTGTCTGTCTGTGTAGGAGCTTCTCCAGGAGGAGACGCGTCAGAAGCTGAACATGAGCAGTCGTATCCGCCAGCTGGAGGAGGAGAAGAGCACCCTGCAGGAGCAGCAGGAGGAGGACGAGGTGGCACGCAGAAACCTGGAGAAACAGCTGTGCACACTGCAGGCCCAGGTCAGCACAGCGCCTTACAGCTTAATTGTATCTATTCAAATAATATTACACATTAACTGCAACACAGATGATATCACCATAACAAGCTACCACCCACTGTAGCCATCCTTCAGTGAGCATCATATCATTCTAAACGTTATGTATGTGTAGCTGGTTGAGACCAAGAAGAAGCTGGAGGATGACGTGGGGGTGGTGGAGGGTCTGGAGGAGGTGAAGAGGAAGCTGCAGAAGGACATGGAGCTGGCCACCCTGAGGCTGGAGGAGAAGGGCATCGCCTTTGAGAAGATGGAGAAGACCAAGACCCGTCTGCAGCAGGAGCTGGACGACCTCATGGTGGATCTGGACCACCAGAGAACCATCGTCTCCAACCTGGAGAAGAAGCAGAAGAAGTTTGACCAGGTTTGACTGATCACTCTAAGCCATCCATAATGGTAGCTACAGTGGGGCAAAAAAGTATTTAGTCAGCCACCAATTGTGCAAGTTCTCCAACTTAAAAAGATGAGAGAGGCCTGTAATTTATCATAGGTACATTTCAACTATGACAGACGAAATGAGAAAAAAGAAATCCAGAAAATCACATTGTATGATTTTTAATTTATTTATTTGCAAATTATGGTGGAAAATAAGTATTTGGTCAATAACAAAAGTTTATCTCAATACTTTGTTATATACCCTTTGTTGGCAATGACAGAGGTCAAACGTTTTCTGTAAGTCTTCACCAGGTTTTCACACACTGTTGCTGGTATTTTGGCCCATTCCTCCATGCAGATCTCCTCTAGAGCAGTGATGTTTTGGGGCTGTCGCTGGGCAACACGGACTTTCAACTCCCTCCAAAGATTTTCTATGGGGTTGAGATCTGGAGACTGGCTAGGCCACTCCAGGACCTTGAAATGCTTCTTACGAAGCCACTCCTTCGGTGCCCGGGCGGTGTGTTTGGGATCATTGTCATGCTGAAAGACCCAGCCACGTTTCATCTTCAATGCCCTTGCTGATGGAAGGAGGTTTTCACTCAAAATCTCACGATACATGGCCCCATTCATTCTTTCCTTTACACGGATCAGTCGTCCTGGTCCCTTTGCAGAAAAACAGCCCCAAAGCATGATGTTTCCACCCCCATGCTTCACAGTAGGTATGGTGTTCTTTGGATGCAACTCAGCATTCTTTGTCCTCCAAACACGACGAGTTGAGTTTTTACCAAAAAGTTATATTTTGGTTTCATCTGACCATATGACATTCTCCCAATCCTCATCTGGATCATCCAAATGCTCTCTAGCAAACTTCAGACGGGCCTGAACATGTACTGGCTTAAGCAGGGGGACACGCCTGGCACTGCAGGATTTGAGTCCCTGGCGGCGTAGTGTGTTACTGATGGTAGGCTTTGTTACTTTGGTCCCAGCTCTCTGCAGGTCATTCACTAGGTCCCGTGTGGTTCTGGGATTTTGCTCACCGTTCTTGTGATCATTTTGACCCCACGGGTGAGATCTTGCGTGGAGCCGCAGATCGAGGAAGATTATCAGTGGTCTTATATGTCTTCCATTTCCTAATAATTGCTCCCACAGTTGATTTCTTCAAACCAAGCTGCTTACCTATTGCAGATTCAGTCTTCCCAACCTGGTGCAGGTCTACAATTTTGTTTCTGGTGTCCTTTGACAACTCTTTGGTCTTGGCCATAGTGGAGTTTGGAGTGTGACTGTTTGAGGTTGTGGACAGGTGTCTTTATACTGATAACAAGTTCAAACAGGTGCCATTAATACAGGTAACGAGTGGAGGACAGAGGAGCCTCTTAAAGAAGAAGTTACAGGTCTGTGAGAGCCAGAAATCTTGCTTGTTTGTATGTGACCAAATACTTATTTTCCACCATAATTTGCAAATAAATTCATAAAAATCCTACAATGTGATTTTCTGGATTTTTCCCTCATTTTGTCTGTCATAGTTGAAGTGTACCTATGATGAAAATTACAGGCCTCTCTCATCTTTTTAAGTGAGAGAACTTGCACAATTGGTGGCTGACTAAATACTTTTTTGCCCCACTGTATATTGGCTTGGTCTTAGAGCACAGTATGGATGGCAATGTGTAGATAGATGGTGGACATTTTCCCTCTGTAAGTCAGTGTTTGTCCTTTGTTGTAGCTGCTGGCTGAGGAGAAGAACATCTCTGCACGCTACGCTGAGGAGAGGGACAAGGCTGAGGCGGAGGCCAGGGAGAAAGAGACCAAGTCCCTGTCTCTGGCCCGGGCTCTGGATGAGGCTCTGGAGGCCAAGGAGGAGTTTGAGAGACTCAACAAGCAGCTGAGGAGTGAGATGGAGGACCTGATGAGCTCCAAGGACGACGTGGGCAAGAACGTGGGTGTTTTGTTCAGCTGAGGGCAGAATGGTTTGCGCCTGTTGTTTCTTAGATGGACTGCTCTGCGTCCTACAGAAATAAACTAGTTTAAACCTTTAAAAGCCAGTTCATTCCAAATATCATCACCTCAAAGTATCTTCTCTACCCCTTCCAGGTCCATGAGTTGGAGAAGTCCAAGAGGACTCTGGATCAGCAGCTGGAGGAGATGAGGACTCAGCTGGAGGAGCTGGAGGACGAGCTGCAGGCCACGGAAGACGCCAAGCTGCGTCTGGAGGTCAACATGCAAGCCATGAAGGCCCAGTACGAGAGAGACCTGCAGGGGCGAGACGACCAGAACGACGAGAAGAAAAGGGCGCTTGTCAAACAGGTGCATAGAGGACACATCACTTCCACACGAACAAGAATTGTGTGAAAAATGTCAGGAACATTGTTGTCATACCCTCAGAGAATTTTCACCACCCCTTCCCCTCCTCTGACTTGGTCTGTCCTGGTCTCCTCAGGTGCGTGAGATGGAGGCAGAGCTGGAGGATGAGAGGAAGCAGAGAGCCCTGGCCGTGGCTGCTAAGAAGAAGCTGGAGATGGACCTGATGGACATGGTGGGACAGATAGAGGGCGCCAACAAGGCCCGTGACGAGGCCATCAAGCAGCTACGCAAACTGCAGGTAATAAACTCACACCGTCTATAGAACAGACAAGACAAATAAAAACAAGATCAAATGTATTATTTTGGTCAATAATGGGATTCGATAATGGGACTCCACCTTCTTCCTCAGTCCCAGATGAAAGACTACCAGAGGGAGTTGGAGGACGCCCGGGCCTCTCGGGATGAGATATTCTCCCAATCCAAGGAGAACGAGAAGAAGCTGAAGAGCCTGGAGGCAGAGGTTCTCCAGCTGCATGAGGTACAGTGGGCTGTAGTATTGCTCCTGTCATAACTCTGTTTTGGTCTGCTGTTTCGTGTAGTCTAGACTGGCTCGTCTTACTGTGAGAAATGGTGACCTGTGTTTGACCTCTGTGTGACCTCTGCCCTGTAGGACCTGGCGGCGTCAGAGAGGGCGCGGCGCCACGCAGAGCAGGAACGGGATGAGCTAGCGGACGAGATCTCCAACAGCACCTCGGGCAAGTCTGCCTTGATGGATGAGAAAAGGAGGCTGGAGGCTCGCATTGCTCAGCTGGAGGAGGAACTAGAGGAGGAACAGGGCAACATGGAGCTGCTCAATGACCGCTTCCGCAAGACCACCATGCAGGTATGAGCCAGGAGGAAACCTTTTCAGGTTGCAGACTTGATAATTGTAATCATTTTACCCTGGTTCTTCTGACTTTTAGGGAACAATCCATTATTCAGCCTCTACCATAAAAAGTATTCTTTCCCCTCCTTCATTCACCCCTGTTCCTCTCTCCACCTCTCTCTTTCCCTCCTCCTCCTCCCCCAGGTGGACACTCTGACCCTGGAGCTTGTGGCAGAGCGCAGCGTGGCCCAGAAGAGTGAGAATGCGCGCCAGCAGCTGGAGAGGCAGAACAAGGACCTGCGGGCCAAGCTGGGCGAGCTGGAGGGCTCCGTGAAGAGCCGGTTCAAGGCCTCCATCACCGCCCTGGAGGCCAAGATACTGCAGCTGGAGGAGCAGCTGGAGCAGGAGGCTAAGTGAGAAACACAGCAACTCTCTTATAACTACTCCAAACCTTATTAGACAGGGTGAAATAGGAGACCAAGACTCAGGAACAGTTCACGAGGGCTTTAAAACAAACTCAGCCCGTTGGGAGAGATTCTTGAATGTGATCTAAATGTTAATGTGATAAATGTAATGAGTCAAAAGCAATCTTAAGAGATGTACTTGAAGATCTATGACTGACAGCCTTTGTTACAGTGTGGTTCCTGTGGTGCTCTAACTGTCCTATGACCTCATTCCTCTGTCCTCCTCTCAGGGAGCGAGCAGCGGCCAATAAGCTTGTGAGACGGACAGAGAAGAAGCTGAAGGAGGTGTGCATGCAGGTGGAGGACGAGCGCCGCCATTCCGACCAGTACAAGGAACAGGTGAGGAGCTTGTCACGGATGTTTGGACGTTCCAGATCTTAAAGCTACAATATGTAACTTTTTGGGCGACTTAACCAAATGAACATAGAAATGTGAGTTATAGATATTTAATTCTCATTGAAAACAAGTCTAAGATGCGATAGATCTGTTCTATGTGCTCTATTTCTAAGCTTCCCATTCTTAAGTTTAGTTTTTGCGTCTTTTACTTTCAGTTTTGTACAACAGCTGAAATATATCGATTTTTGGTTATGGATTCTCTACACAATAACTGCTTGTTTTGACACAAACAGAAATTAGGCGAATTCTGCATAGTGCATTTTTAAGATTTACATAGCTAAAGAAGGAATTATATCCAATTCAGTACAACTTGCAAAGGTGGGACAGGATTGGATAGGTGTGAAGATTTAGGATTGGAGTCTTTTTCTACAGTAGGTTCTTTCCAGTAACCATTGGACCACAGGACACCTGAGTATTGTAAGTATTAGTATTGACTGTTCATCATTGTTGATGTCTGTTGTGACTCCTGGCTGAGTCAGATGGAGAAAGCCAACTCTCGCATGAAGCAGCTGAAGAGGCAGCTTGAGGAGGCTGAGGAGGAGGCCACACGTGCCAACGCCTACCGCAGGAAGCTGCAGAGGGAGCTGGACGATGCCACTGAGGCCAGCGAGGGTCTCAGCCGCGAGGTCAACACACTCAAGAGCCGCCTCAGGTATTTAGAGCCACACACACATACACACACATACACACACAAACTCTAAGATGATATTTTTCACACAATATATTGGCCAAATTGATGGTCCTCGTTACTAATACCTCTCCACCTCTCCTGGCCCCCTCTGTCCCCTGCAGGCGTGGAGGCCCCATCAGTTTCTCCTCCAGCCGCTCGGGCAGGCGTCAGCTGCAGGTGGAGGGAACATCGCTCGACCTCCTATCCGACGACGAGGTAGAAAACAAGCCCACAGACGCCAATGCCAACGAGACGCCAGCAGCTCCCCAACCAGAGTAGGAGCTCTCCCTCCAGCCCACACGCAGCATGGCCTCCGCCTCCGCCCCCACAGCCCTTACCCCTGTACTCCTAACCTCAGACACCAGCAGTGGACCCCACTACTCTGCCTTACCTCTCTATGGCAAGCTGCAGGGCCAAGCAAATCCATAATCTCCTCCATATGAATATACTGCACATCAAACCTTGGATTTGTTTTTAACATCAATTGCAGATAAAAGTGCATTTAAATTGCATAGGAGTCTGAGTGTGCATAGGCACTCGAAAACAAATAACAGGAGTTTAACAGCTACTTCCCTGGAACACCCATTAGAATCAAACAGCCCTCTATCTAGAATTTAACCACTCTCATTTGTTGGTTTACTGGCACACAGGTGGACGACTGCACACAAGTTGGTATAAACATGTGTCTTTGACGATTGTACCGGATTGGACCAGGATATGTAAATCAAAGCACAGCATAAGCGAGGGAATTATTTTTTAAATGGTAGCCTAAATGACGATCCCACTGAATTTTTTCATCAAAACCACCACTGTCAGAGATACTGCAGTCCACTTAGTTTAGTATGAAAATGACTATTTGGTAGCAGGTTTGTAGTAAATAAGATTGTACCACGCCATGTTGCCTCAGCACTTCCCCCTATATACAGTGGGGGAAAAAAGTATTTAGTCAGCCACCAATTGTGCAAGTTCTCTCACTTAAAAAGATGAGAGGGGCCTGTAATTGTCATCATAGGTACACTTCAACTATGACAGACAAAATGAGGAAAGAAAATCCAGAAAATCACATTGTAGGATTTTTTTATGAATTTATTTGCAAATTATGGTGGAAAATAAGTATTTGGTCAATAACAAAAGTTTATCTCAATACTTTGTTATATACCCTTTGTTGGCAATGACAGAGGTCAAACGTTTTCTGTAAGTCTTCACAAGGTTTTCACACACTGTTGCTGGTATTTTGGCCCATTCCTCCATGCAGATCTCCTCTAGAGCAGTGATGTTTTGGGGCTGTCGCTGGGCAACACGGACTTTCAACTCCCTCCAAAGATTTTCTATGGGGTTGAGATCTGGAGACTGGCTAGGCCACTCCAGGACTTTGAAATGCTTCTTAAGCCACTCCTTCGTTGCCGGGCGGTGTGTTTGGGATCATTGTCATGCTGAAAGACCCAGCCACGCTTTCATCTTCAATGCCCTTGCTGATGGAAGGAGGTTTTCACTCAAAATCTCACGATACATGGCCCCATTCATTCTTTCCTTTACATGGATCAGTCGTCCTGGTCCCTTTGCAGAAAAACAGCCCCAAAGCATGATGTTTCCACCCCCATGCTTCACAGTAGGTATGGTGTTCTTTGGATGCAACTCAGCATTCTTTGTCCTCCAAACACGACGAGTTGAGTTTTTACCAAAAAGTTATATTTTGGTTTCATCTGACATTCTCCCAATCCTCATCTGGATCATCCAAATGCTCTCTAGCAAACTTTAGACGGGCCTGAACATGTACTGGCTTAAGCAGGGGGACACGCCTGGCACTGCAGGATTTGAGTCCCTGGCGGCGAGTGTGTTACTGATGGTAGGCTTTGTTACTTTGGTCCCAGCTCTCTGCAGGTCATTCACTAGGTCCCCTGTGTGGTTCTGGGATTTTTGCTCACCGTTCTTGTGATCATTTTGACCCCACGGGTGAGATCTTGCGTGGAGCCCCAGATCGAGGAAGATTCAGTGGTCTTGTATGTCTTCCATTTCCTAATAATTGCTCCCACAGTTGATTTCTTCAAACCAAGCTGCTTACCTATTGCAGATTCAGTCTTCCCAACCTGGTGCAGGTCTACAATTTTGTTTCTGGTGTCCTTTGACAGCTCTTTGGTCTTGGCCATAGTGGAGTTTGGAGTGTGACTGTTTGAGGTTGTGGACAGGTGTCTTTTATACTGATAACAAGTTCAAACAGGTGCCATTAATACAGGTAACGAGTGGAGGACAGAGGAGCCTCTTAAAGAAGAAGTTACAGGTCTGTGAGAGCCAGAAATCTTGCTTGTTTGTATGTGACCAAATACTTTTTTTCCACCATAATTTGCAAATAAATTCATTAAAAATCCTACAATGTGATTTTCTGGATTTTCTTTCCTCATTTTGTCTGTCATAGTTGAAGTGTACCTATGATGAAAATTACAGGCCTCTCTCATCTTTTTAAGTGAGAGAACTTGCACAATTGGTGGCTGACTAAATACTTTTTTTTTCCCCACTGTATATGACCAACAAAAGACCCTGTTAACTTTACCAATATAACCTTGATCAATAACCCAACATTTTATATTTGACATATCAATCTACTTTAAGTGGTGTACGATAATATGTGGAATTAGGTTTGTCAGACTTGGAGCAAAGGCCTTTTTTTTAAGAAGACAGCCCAAATGTGTGCTTGACATACTACAATATTGTTATGTATAATTCTGCCTATTCAGTTATGTTTTCTGTACCATGTACAAAATGCTTAACTCAAAATGCATAAGGTTTCTTTGACATCTCGTGTCACCTTAATATTAATGCATTACAAATGGCTGAATAATATTAGCATGATTTACAGAAGGTTAATTCATGTTTTATTGAAGTTTTATTGAGTGTTAGAGCGTTGGTTTTAATTCAGTGGTTCAGGGTAGAGCAATCGATTAATTTGAATCAGCACACTTGTTGATGCCTTGATTGTTAAATGTTAAACATAAATTACCATTTTGTAAAATACTAATTACATTTTTGAGGCCTTTATTAATTATTTTAAACCATAACAAATTGGGGGAAAAAAGGTTTATCTGTTTCTTTTGAAAGACACTTCTCAATAAAGACATGGGGGGAAAAAAGTGTATAGTGTTTGAACCAGTTTCATAGCTTTAGTGTCATATCATACCATAAGCACCTCTCCCATCGTGTTGGTGTGAACCAGTGTTACAACAGAATGATTATTGGAGCCTTCTGTCTGCCAGGCAGAAAGTAGGATTTCATTGGGTTCAAGCTTTAACATCCTGATGGTTGTTATTATTAGTGGACTGGCTGTTGACGACCAGGTATTCATCATCTCCTTTTATTTCTTGTATTTCTAGACTTTTTTTGTTATTGTTGTAAAAGACCAATAAACATATCCATTATAGAAAATGATTTATTATCTTCTGTATTTCTTGTGCAACATGTTGATGTCCTCTTAGTTTTGACCCACAACTACTGTGGGAAAGACTGTCTTCCAAACTAATATGTGATGTATGTTCTATGTTGCATTGCCATTCATTGTTCCATTACTTTTTACCCAACATGAATGAATGATAGGGATTGCCTCTTATACAGTGCATTCGAAAAGTATTCAGACCCCTTGACTTTTTCCACATTTTGTTACGTTACAGCCTTATTCAAAATGGATTAAAAAAAAATCCTCATCAATCTACACACAATACCCCATAATGACAAAGCGAAAACAGGTTTTTAGAAATTCTAGCAAATTTATACAAAATAAAAACAAATACTTGTACATGATTTGGAAAGGCACACACCTGTCTATATAAGGTCCCGCAGTTGACAGTGCATGTCAGAACAAAAACCAAAGACTCCTATAGCTGTCCGAACGGCCAAACTGAGCAATCAGGGGAGAAGGGCCTTGGTCAGGGAGGTGAACAAGAACCTGATGGTCACTCTGACAGAGCTCCTCTGTGGAGATTGGAGAACCTTCCAGAAGGACAACCATCTCTGCAGCACTCCACCAATCAGGCCTTTATGGTAGAGTGGCCACTTCTCAGACGCTTGGAGTTTGCCAAAAGCCACCTAAAGACTCTCACTCTACGGTGAAGCATGGTGGTGGCAGCATCATGATGTGGGGATGTTTTTCAGTAGCAGGGACTGAGAGACTAGTCAGGATTGAGGGAAAGATGAACGACACAAAGTACAGAGAGATCCTTGATGAAAACCAGCTCCAGAGCATTCAGGATCTCAGACTGGGGCAAAGGGGTCACCTTCCAACAGGACAACAACCATAAGCACACAACCAAGACAATGCAGGAGTGGCAACGCTCCCCATCCAGCCTGACAGAGCTTGAGAGGATCTGCAGAGAAGAAAGAGAAACTCCCCAAATACAGGTGTGCCAAGCTTGTTGCGTCAAACCCAAGAAGACTCGAGGCTGTAATCACTGCCAAAGGTGCTTCAACAAAGTACTGAGTAAAAGGTCTGAATACTTATGTAAATGTGATTGTTCAATTTAATCAAATTTAATCAATTTTAGAATAAGGCTGTAACTTAACAAAATGTGGAAAAAGTCAAGGGGTCTGAATACTTTCTGAATGCACTGTAGGTACATTTATTAACTACCATGTACAGTAAAGGAAAATAAATGACACTAGGTCGGTGAGATGTTTTATATTTATACAATTGTAAACATACAGTAGATAGCCTACAGTGGGTACATGCTTTGTGGTGTAGGCTGTTTCTTCTGGTGGTCTAGGGCAGCCTGATGCCCAGGTGGTCTAGGGCAACCTGATGTCCTGGTGTTCTAGGGAAACCTGATGTCTAGGGCAGCCTGATGGTCTAGGGCAGCCTGATGTCCTGGTGGTTTAGGGCAGTCTGGTGGTCTAGGGCAGCCTGATGTCCTGGTGGTCTAGGGAACCTGATGTCTAGGGCAGCCTGGTGGTCTAGGGCAGCCTGATGTCCTGGTGGTTTAGGGCAGTCTGGTGGTCTAGGGCAGCCTGATGTCCTGGTTGTGTAGGGAAACCCGATGTCCAGGTGGTCTAGGGCAGCTTGGTGGTCTAGGGCAGCCTGATGTCCTGGTGGTCTAGGGAAACCTGATGTCCAGGTGGTCTAGGGCAGCCTGGTGGTCTAGGGCAGCCTGATGTCCTGGTGGTTTAGGGTAGTCTGATGTCCTGGTGGTCTAGGGCAGCCTGATGTCCAGGTGATCTAGGGCAGCCTGATGTCCTGGTGGTCGAGGGCAGCCTGATGGTCTAGGGCAGCCTGATGCCCTGGTGGTTTAGGGCAGCCTGGTAGTCTAGGATAGCCTGATGGTGGTCTAGGGCAGCCTGATGGTGGTCTAGGGCAGTCTGATGGTGGTCTAGGGCAGTCTGATGGTGGTCTTGTGCAGCTTTATTCACTGATGGTCTGGGGCAGCTTGATGGTGGTCTAGGGTAGCTTGATGGTGGTTTAGGGCAGCTTGATGGTGGTCTAGGGTAGCCTGATGGTGGTCTAGGGCAGCTTGATGGTGGTGTAGGGCAGCCTGATGGTGGTCTAGGGCAGCCTAATTCGATTTATCTGATGTTTCTTGGTGTTGTGGTAGGTGTTATTCCAGGTGGTCCCTGAGCTCTGTGCCTCTACCTGAGTTTTACGATGGGTTCTCCTGGTGCTTCTCCTGGTCCTGAGCGGCCTGGTCTCCTTCACCTGCTCCACTACAATGAGAAATGACAGGGAGATCTTACATGTACATACAATGTCTGGAAAATAACACATATAGAGGGATTACAGGTTAAAGGGATGACTCTTAATGCACAGTCAATTAATCATCTTTCTAGCTTTGGTAAACATTTTTTTTTTTCTTGATGACTCATTGTCGTCATTGACTCCATTTGTGTCATTCTTCTCAAATGTGTGGGCTAGAGCCTTACCTGCAGACATAGAACAGGATGTAGGCAGTCTGTGCCCTCGCCCTCAGCACAGTGGCCTCATCTGTCCTCAAGACACGTGCGTCATCCAAGCAGAGCCACCCACTGCCATGGCTGTCCAAAACATCACTGATGTAGTGGCCTGGGGAACAAGGGAGACAGAACAGAGTGTACATTAAGCTTTCAGAATTGTGTGCGTATGCAAGGCTGCATACCTGTGTGCATTTTACCTGTATACATGTTGTCTCCCAGATGTGAGATCACACTTGACAATTTGTAGATATTGTCTGGCTGGTGTCTCTGTAAGGAAACACATTTAATAATAGGATTGTTACTTTGTCTACAGGAAAGGAGCCTTCTATAACTGCCTCATCTTGATCCGCCCACTATCTCAAATGGATCTAATTATCTGTTCTTTATCTCTCTCTCTCTCCTCACCACAGCGGCTGCCTGCTGCCCCTTCTCACTGTCAGCTGGTTTCTCTAGCTGGTCAGAGGAATTTGAAGCTGATGTGGGTATATCAAATGTAGTGTAAGTACAAAACAAAAAGTGAAGTGGAAACCTATCAACAAATATACTCTTAACTTCAGCTTCTGACTTGCTTTCCTCAACAGTCCTGTTTCATGAGAGGGTGTTCTGCATGATGTCAGTAACACAATGTCCTACCTGGGTTATCAAGGGGGCCTTTCGGGGAGTTTGCAGGTGTGCTGTCCATGTTGTTTTTCCCCAGTGAGCTTGCCCTGTGTAAATCGATGGCATTGAAAATCAATATCTAGTGCGTGAAAATCCTGGTGTGTGCTGCTTGATCAATGTGCAATGGCCCCAAACAGAGTGTAAACCAACCTGGCTCCATGCTGGACAGGGACTGTCTCCCCACATAGGGCTGGGAGGGTCAGTTCTGCAGGGATGGACATGGGATCATCCACCTTCTCTGGCTCCCAGTCGCCTGCAGTAAACCGCTTAATATGAAGCATTAGGACCCTGCTCAGAGACAGACAGACGGACAGGCAGGCATTCACACAGACAGACGGACAGACAGACAGACAAAGGCAGGCAGGCAGGCATTCACACAGACAAAGGAATCAGTCTTGTACTCAAATCAATAACCCAGTTTGGTGAGTTAGATCAGGACTGAGATGATGAGGGGGGGACTCACCGGGGCAGGCTGAGGAAGTGCCTAGTCACAGATGCCATGCTGCCTGAGCACTCCCTGCATGCACACTCTAATGCAGATGGCTAGGTGACAAAGCATAGCAATACAATTATGACCATTATGACATTAATGATAGTGTTCCTTGACTTACTCACTAACTCTTGGTTTAAGCTAAGTGCTGACCTTAAAGTAGAGGTCCAGGCTGTGTGTCAGGTAATGGCTCAGGCTCAGTGACAGGTGATTGTAATCCTCCTGACCATATACTAGAACTCCACAGCTTCAGAAGGACGGAAAGAAATGCATCAGTTCTCCAACACAAACCTTTTGATCCCTCAACACACTAACTATCTTAATGCTTTACCTCTGTATCCTGCATGTTATGCTGACATTAAACCTCCTCACAAATGTGATGAAGACATCAAGGTACACCGTATACAAATGACAGCGGTTACCTGGTGCAGGTACGGGAAGTCTTCAGCTTGAATTCTAACTGCTTCACGGGGCAGGTGTATGGTTCTGGTGAGCCCATTAATGCCATACCCTCCTCCTTCAGCTGAAAGAGGAGGAGCACCACACATTCATGGGCATCCTGAGAGAAGAATGGAAAAGAAACAGAAAATACATCAACAACTACAACTGAAACAGAGCTAAGAAAAAAGATTGTCACGTGTCACAGGTTTATTGTTCAGTGAGTTTTTAGCATATAATATCTTACCTGTTCATCGTCGTCCTCATAGTCCTCATTTACAACGGAGAGACAGCTCTTGACTGTTTGAAGGATTTTCTTCTTTTCCTTGTTCTTAGCATTAACTGGGCCTCCAGAAAGCCTTGCCTGATGTAACTCGGCCAAGCAGCTGTGGAGGGAGACAAAGACATGCATTCAGGTTTCACTCTCTCACTTTGGCCACAGATTAGCTCTGTGCTTCTACTTTAGCATCTGATCAAATATGATTCAACTGATTCCTGATTGTGACAGGAAATCACCTCTGGTGTTAATCAGTAGCTGAGTTGGGTGTAGTTTTATCTTAAAAATTCATATGAGGCAGTAAGAGTGTACGAAAGACAGTATACATACAGTACATACATACAGTATACTGAACAAAAACATAAATGTAACATGTGAAGTGTTGGTCCCATGTTTCATGAGCTGAAATAAAAGATCCCAGAAATGTTCCATACGCACAAAAAGCTTATTTCTCTCAAATTCTGTGCACAAATTTGTTTACATACCTGTTAGTGAGCATTTATCCTTTGCCAAGATAATCCATCAACCTGGCAGGTGGCATATCATATCAAGAACCTTGTGCTGAGGACAATAAAAGGCCACTCTAAAATGAGCAGTTTTGTCACACAACACAATACCACAGATGTCTCAGGTTTTGAGGGAGTGTGCAATTGGCATGCTGACTGCAGGAATGTCCACCAGAGCTGTTGCCAGAGAATTGAATGTTAATTTCTATACCATAAGCCACCTCCAACATCATTTTAGAGAATTTGGCAGTACATCCAACCGGTCTCACAACCGCAGACCACATGTAACCACACAAGCCCAGGACCTCCACATCCTGCTTCTTCACCTGCAGGATCGTCTGGGGGGTGCTGAGGAGTATTTATGTCTGTAATAAAGCCCTTTTGTGGGGAAATCTCATTCTGATTGGCTGGGCCTAGCTCCCCAGTGGGTGGGCCTATGCCCTCCCAGCCCCACCAATGGCTGCGCCCTTGCTCAGTCGTGAAATCCATAGATTATGGCCCAATTAATTTATTTCAATAGACTGATTTCCTTAGATGAACTGTAACAGTAAAATCTTTGAAATTGTTGCATGTTGTGTTTATATTTTTGATTAGTATACATACATACATACATACATACATGCATACTGTACTTACTGTACATACATACCACAGGAGGTTGATGGCACCTCAATTGGGGAGGACGGGCTCGTGGTAATGGCTGGAGCGGAATAAGTGGAATGCTATCAAATACATCAAACATATGGTTTCCATGTGTTTGATGCCATTCCATTTGCTCCGTTCCAGACATCATTACGAGCCGTCCTCCCCTCAGCAGCCTCCACTGATACATACATTGAGGCGGGACTTGGGTACTGTAACTATAAGTGTCTAGGTGGGTGGGTCAGTGTGTGTACAGGTGGAACAGAGCGAGGCTGTATACCATAGCAGTTTAGAGGAGCGGGAGGAACTCCAGAGGTCCTGCTGTCTCAGGATGTCTCTGCAAAATGCTGGCAGCCCCAGCAGGCACTGCAGAGCAGAGTTCATGAAGCAGCTGTTGCCAATATTTGGCAACCTGTGGGAAAGAAGCCATCATTTACACAATAATATCTGAACTGTGGACCAAAGGTAAACTAATGAATGGATTTGTAAGGCATGAACGCAAGATAACTCTGAGTACCACACATAATTATTTTAAACAAAAAGCAGAGCTCAGAGATAAGAGTTTTACCCGAGGAGCTTGGTGTTGTCTTCGCCCTCGCCTGTGCAGCTCTGCTCCTCCAGCTGGGTGCTACTCTTGCTGAACAGGTTGCGGAGGCGCGCCATGGCGTCCCGAGACCTGACCAATGGCCTGGAGGAAGAGAGACAGGTTAGAGGCCTCAGTAGCAGTAGCTCAACACCAAACTGTCTGTTTGAACACTGTTTTAATGTACAGGCATACAGATATTCCTTACCATGTCAAATCACATTTTATTTGTCACACACACATGGTTAGCAGATGTTAATGCGAGTCATGGTGTGAGTGACCACTCTTATGTAGAGTTGAGTGAGATGAAGGTGGCTATTGTCTACAGTACTTACCTCTCCAAGGAGACAGAGGAAGCCCTCAGGTCAATGGAGGCCTCTGCGGAGAGAGACCGAGAGACGGACAGCGGTAAGAGAGAAGCTTTGTCAAAGATGAATTGAGAAGAATAGCACCAACAAATAGCACCCGTTTACAGACCTGCGATGCCAGCAAATCGGGGTACCATTATATTTGTCTGTGGAACAACTGCCCCCACCTCTTTGACCTCAGAGCTCATGAGATCTCTGTAAAGACACACAGACATATGCATTAGGTTAGCTATATTATATTGGCTTTTTCATTTCAATTCAATGGCGTTGGTTGGCATGAAATTTGATATCAGGCTGCAGTACCTGGCAGTCTCACTGTCTTTGTTGGTCTCTCCATGGTGGTCCAGGGGGTTTGGAGAGGAGGACTGGGGGGCAGGGGAGGAGACGTGGATTGGGGAGGAAGGACAGGCAGGACTGGGGGGAGTGGCAGAGGAGGATGACTGAGTTGAGACAGCCAGGGAAGCACTAAAAGGGGAGCAGGTCTGTAATCCTTCCTCTTCTGAAGAAGAAGAAGAAGAAGAAGAAGAAGAAGAAGAAGAAGAAGAGATAGATGACATGTGGAGAGAGGAGAGGGAAGAGAGGCTGAAGACCTTGGAGAGAGTGGAAGGGGATCTGGCAGGGGATCCAGGGGGTGAGGGGGGTGGAGTGCTGATTGGTGTTCGTCCAGACAAGGGGTCGAGGGGCGTCAGAGATGTTGTAGACGGTTTCAAATGGAAAGAAGGGAGAAATGAAGAATCAAGTTGGTGGTGATCCTTTACGTTCTTCTTCTCCCGGTTTTTCCAAACTGACGCAGTTACCATGCTGGCATTCAATTGCGTCAGTTTGGGTGGGATTGGGAACGGCGATGGACAGCGGCTCCCAATCCCAGGGCGAACTCTGCACTTCTTTTTCTGTTTGGAGAAACATTATATAGCTAATATAGTACATAAAATGTATAATAAAAATATCTTTCTTGCTTCAAAACAGAGCTTGATATAGCAGCAAAGGTCACACCCAAACCACATAATGTGACCATAAATAAAGAACTCGTCACCCAATCATAGTGAATTCTGTATCATAGGCTGACAAATAGCAAAAATACATGTTTATAAAAATAAAACCATTGTAACCATACAGTTGTACCCTCTGTCCCAAATCCTGCCATTTGGGACACATAAATAGACAATGAAACAACTAGGAATAGCTGAAAAGAATAGAATATACTCTAAATTGTAACAGAAGTAGATAAATTCTAGACCAGACTAGACATATACCTTTTTACAGCAACACAAACATCCCATTTCAGTGTATTTGTAGACTATGCCTTATTTTGCAGAACATCAAAATATGTTACCTATTTAACATTGTGATGTCATAAACCAAATTATGATGCCCTTGACTACGCGTTACCAGCGTAAATAGCCAACAAATCACACACACCAAAATGTTGAAAAATTATTTACAAAATGAATTGACCGTGTATTCAGAGTTATTCCTATTTCATAAAATATACAAAATAACTAGGTTCTTGCCAATAAACTTGTTTTTCTATTGAGAAAACATTGGGATCTCTTTCTCCGACGCTCCCTGGGCCAGTGACGCGTGATTGTAAGGGATATGGTAAGAGGCTAGGAAATTCGAAGTACTGTCTATCAGATCCAAAATAAATGTTATTGGCCAAGTGGCCTACATTCACACATACACAGAATTTGACTCGGTGAATTGGTGCTGCCAGCAATAGACAAATGTACAGACACAATTACAGCCTATACAATATACAGTAAACATAAAACATATTTATTTGCTTCTATCTTTTTAAGATACTTTAGAGTAACATTTTATTATGGAAAGTAAAATGCCTATTTCACTTCAGTTGACGCTGATCTGATACAGATCGAAAGTGTAGCTTTGCAATGGTTGTTAGGAGGACCTTTGAAAAAGAAAAGGAGAGCCGCACATTCTAGCTCAGACGCAATAATTTAATAACCTAATATCCAACGTTCCGACCGACAAGCTGTCTTCATCAGGGTATAATGTTAGGAGGACCTTAACACAGATGGATCTATTCATCTCTGACGTACCTCATTAAAAAGGTGCCACTCTGCCTAGTGACTGTAAACTAAACAAAAATACTAACGCTAGTAAATGTATGGTATATTTGCTGTTCTGTAAACCCAGTTGGTCTCCACCGCACCAGTCACAACTGTCAACAGATCACGACATAAATGCAAAGCATCATTTGTTCTCGCAGAGTAGATTGTAGATCCCACTACCATCTGGATAAACTGGCACCCCAGGTGTATGATTACAACACATTCATATGATTGACCAGTTAGTGGTTGTAGCTATCAGACTCAGAGAGCGTTCAAGGCTGAAAGTTGGGCAGCAAACCGTTAAACTGCACCTACTTCTGAGTTTTGTGTCATCAAAGATGGCGATTTGCTGGTAGAGTGGCCAGACGGAAGCCACTTCTCAGTAAAAGGCACATGACAGCACGCTTGGAGTTAGCCAAAAGCCACCTAAAGACTCTCAGACCATGAGAAACAAGATTCTCTGGTCTGATTAAACCAAGACTGAACTCTTTGGCCTGAATGCCAAGCGTCACATCTGGAAGAAACCTGGCACCATTTCTACGGTGAAGCATGGTGGTGGCAGCATCATGATGTGGGGATGTTTTTCAGTAGCAGGGACTGGGAGACTAGTCAGGATCGAGGGAAAGATGAATGGCACAAAGTACAGAGAGATCCTTGATGAAAACCAGCTCCAGAGCGTCAGGATCTCAGACTGGGGCGAAGGGTCTTCTTCCAACAGGACAATGACCATAAGCACACAACCAAGACAACGCAGGAGTGGCTTGGGGACAAGTCTCTGAATGTCCTTGAGTGGTCCAGCCAGAGCCCGGACTTGAACCTGATCGAATATCTCTGGAGACCTGACAATAGCTGTGCAGCGACGCTCCCATCCAACCTGACAGAGCTTGAGAGGATCTGCAGAGAAGAATGGGAGAAACTCACCAAACACAGGTGTGCCAAGCTTGTAGCGTCATACCCAAGAAGACTCGAGACTGTAATCGCTGCCAAAGGTGCTTCAACAAAGTACTCAGTAAAAGGTCTGAAAACCTATGTAAATGTGATAGTTCAGCTTTTTGGTTTCTTTATAAATTTGCAAAGAAATCTAAAAACCTGTTTTTGCAGTCATTATGGGGTATTGTGTGTAGATTGATGAGAAGAAAAAAAACTATTTAATACATTTTTGAATAAGGCTGTAACTTAACAAAATGTGGAAAAAGTCAAGGGGTCTGAATACTTTCTGAATGCACTGTAGGTACATTTATTAACTACCATGTACAGTAAAGGAAAATAAATGACACTAGGTCGGTGAGATGTTTTATATTTATACAGTTGTAAACATACAGTAGGTAGCCTACAGTGGGTACATGCTTTATGTGTAGGCTGTTTCTTCTGGTGGTCTAGGGCAGCCTGATGTCCTGGTGGTCTAGGGCAGCCTGATGTCCTGGTGGTCTAGGGCAGCCTGGGGTCTAGGGCAGCCTGATGTCCTGGTGGTTTAGGGCAGCCTGATGTTCTGGTGGTCTAGGGCAGCCTGATGGTCTAGGGCAGCCTGATGTCCTGGTGGTCTAGGGCAGCCTGGTGGTCTAGGGCAGCCTGATGTCCTGGTGGTATAGGGCAGCCTGATGCCCTGGTGGTTTAGGGCAGCCCGTTGCCCTGGTGGTTTAGAGCAGAATTATTCCCTGGTGGTCTAGGGCAGCTTGGTGGTGGTCTAAGACAGCTTGATGGTGGTCTAGGGCAGAATGATGCGCTGGTGGTCTAGGGCACGTTTATTCCCTGGTGGTCTAGGAAAGCCTGGAAGTCTATGGTAGCCTGATTCCCTGGTGGTCTAGGGCTGCCTGGTGGTCTAGGGCAGCCTGATTCCTTCCCTGGTAGTCTAGGATAGCCTGATGGTGGTCTAGGGGAGGCTGGTGGTCTAGGGCAGCCTGATTCCTAGGTGGTCTATGGCAGCCTGATGGTGGTCTAGGGCAGCCTGCTGGTGGTCTAGGGCAGCCTGATGGTGGTCTAGGATAGCTTGATGGTGGTCGAGGGCAGCCTGATGGTGGTCTAGGGCAGCTTGATGGTGGTGTATGGCAGCCTGATGGTGGTGTAGGGCAGCCTGATGGTGGTCTAGGGTAGCTTGATGGTGGTGTAGGGTAGCCTGATGGTGGTCTAGGGCAGCTTGATGGTGGTGTAGGGCAGCCTGATGGTGGTCTAGGGTAGCTTGATGGTGGTGTAGGGTAGCAAGATGGTGGTCTAGGGCAGCTTGATGGTGGTGTAGGGTAGCCTGATGGTGGTCTAGGGCAGCTTGATGGTGGTGTAGGGCAGCCTGATGGTGGTGTAGGGCAGCCTGATGGTGGTCTAGGGCAGCTTGATGGTGGTGTAGGGTAGCCTGATGGTGGTCTAGGGCAGCTTGATGGTGGTCTAGGGCAGCTTGATGGTGGTCTAGGGCAGCTTGATGGTGGTGTAGGGCAGACTGAAGGTGGTCTAGGGCAGCCTAATTCGATTTATCTGATGTTTCTTGGTGTTGTGGTAGGTGTTATTCCAGGTGGTCCCTGAGCTCTGTGCCTCTACCTGAGTTTTACGATGGGTTCTCCTGGTGCTTCTCCTGGTCCTGAGCGGCCTGGTCTCCTTCACCTGCTCCACTACAATGAGAAATGACAGGGAGATCTTACATGTACATACAATGTCTGGAAAATAACACATATAGAGGGATTACAGGTTAAAGGGATGACTCTTAATGCACGGTCAATTAATCATCTTTCTAGCTTTGGTAAACATTTTTTTTTCTTGATGACTCATTGTCGTCATTGACTCCATTTGATGCATTCTTCTCAAATGTGTGGGCTAGAGCCTTACCTGCAGACATAGAACAGGATGTAGGCAGTCTGTGCCCTCGCCCTCAGCACAGTGGCCTCATCTGTCCTCAAGACACGTAAGGTCATCCAAGCAGAGCCACCCACTGCCATGGCTGTCCAAAACATCACTGATGTAGTGGCCTGGGGAACAAGGGAGACAGAACAGAGTGTACATTAAGCTTTCAGAATTGTGTGCGTGCGTGCATACCTGTGTGCATTTTACCTGTATACATGTTGTCTCCCAGATGTGAGATCACACTTGACAATTTGTAGATATTGTCTGGCTGGTGTCTCTGTAAGGAAACACATTTAATAATAGGATTGTTACTTTGTCTACAGGAAAGGAGCCTTCTATAACTGCCTCATCTTGATCCGCCCACTATCTCAAATGGATCTAATTATCTGTTCTTTATCTCTCTCTCTCTCTCTCTCTCTCTCTCTCTCTCTCTCTCTCTCTCTCTCTCTCTCTCTCTCTCTCTCTCTCTCTCTCTCTCTCTCTCTCTCTCTCTCTCTCTCTCTCTCTCTCTCTCTCTCTCTCTCTCCCCTCACCACAGCGGCTGCCTGCTGCCCCTTCTCACTGTCAGCTGGTTTCTCTAGCTGGTCAGAGGAATTTGAAGCTGATGTGGGTATATCAAATGTAGTGTAAGTACAAAACAAAAAGTGAAGTGGAAACCTATCAACAAATATACTCTTAACTTCAGCTTCTGACTTGCTTTCCTCAACAGTCCTGTTTCATGAGAGGGTGTTCTGCATGATGTCAGTAACACAATGTCCTACCTGGTCTATCAAGGGGGCCTTTCGGGGAGTTTGCAGGTGTGCTGTCCATGTTGTTTTTCCCCAGTGAGCTTGCCCTGTGTAAATCGATGGCATTGAAAATCAATATCTAATGCGTGAAAATCCTGGTGTGTGTTGCTTGATCAATGTGCAATGACCCCAAACAGAGTGTAAACCAACCTGGCTCCATGCTGGACAGGGACTGTCTCCCCACATAGGGCTGGGAGGGTCAGTTCTGCAGGGATGGACATGGGATCATCCACCTTCTCTGGCTCCCAGTCGCCTGCAGTAAACCGCTTAATATGAAGCATTAGGACCCTGCTCAGAGACAGACAGACGGACAGGCAGGCATTCACACAGACAGACAGACAGACAGACAGACAGACAAAGGCAGGCAGGCATTCACACAGACAAAGGAATCAGTCTTGTACTCAAATCAATAACCCAGTTTGGTGAGTTAGATCAGGACTGAGATGATGAGGGGGGGACTCACCGGGGCAGGCTGAGGAAGTGCCTAGTCACAGATGCCATGCTGCCTGAGCACTCCCTGCATGCACACTCTAACGCAGATGGCTAGGTGACAAAGCATAGCAATACAATTATGACCATTATGACATTAATGATAGTGTTCCTTGACTTACTCACTAACTCTTGGTTTAAGCTAAGTGCTGACCTTAAAGTAGAGGTCCAGGCTGTGTGTCAGGTAATGGCTCAGGCTCAGTGACAGGTGATTGTAATCCTCCTGACCATACACTAGAACTCCACAGCTTCAGAAGGACGGAAAGAAATGCATCAGCTCTCCAACACAAACCTTTTGATCCCTCAACACACTAACTATCTTAATGCTTTACCTCTGTATCCTGCATGTTATGCTGACATTAAACCTCCTCACAAATGTGATGAAGACATCAAGGTACACCGTATACAAATGACAGCGGTTACCTGGTGCAGGTACGGGAAGTCTTCAGCTTGAATTCTAACTGCTTCACGGGGCAGCTGTATGGCTCTGGTGAGCCCATTAATGCCATACCCTCCTCCTTCAGCTGAAAGAGGAGGAGCACCACACATTCATGGGCATCCTGAGAGAAGAATGGAAAAGAAACAGAAAATACATCAACAACTACAACTGAAACAGAGCTAAGAAAAAAGATTGTCACGTGTCACAGGTTTATTGTTCAGTGAGTCTTTTAGCATATAATATCTTACCTGTTCATCGTCGTCCTCATAGTCCTCATTTACAACGGAGAGACAGCTCTTGACTGTTTGAAGGATTTTCTTCTTTTCCTTGTTCTTAGCATTAACTGGGCCTCCAGAAAGCCTTGCCTGATGTAACTCGGCCAAGCAGCTGTGGAGGGAGACAAAGACATGCATTCAGGTTTCACTCTCTCACTTTGGCCACAGATTAGCTCTGTGCTTCTACTTTAGCATCTGATCAAATATGATTCAACTGATTCCTGATTGTGACAGGAAATCACCTCTGGTGTTAATCAGTAGCTGAGTTGGGTGTGGTTTTATCTTTAAAAATCATATGAGGCAGTAAGAGTGTTTAAAGACAGTATACATACAGTATACTGAACAAAAACATAAATGTAACATGTGAAGTGTTGGTCCCATGTTTCATGAGCTGAAATAAAAGATCCCAGAAATGTTCCATACGCACAAAAATCTTATTTCTCTCAAATTCTGTGCACAAATTTGTTTACATACCTGTTAGTGAGCATTTATCCTTTGCCAAGATAATCCATCAACCTGGCAGGTGGCATATCATATCAAGAACCTTGTGCTGAGGACAATAAAAGGCCACTCTAAAATGTGCAGTTTTGTCACACAACACAATACCACAGATGTCTCAGGTTTTGAGGGAGTGTGCAATTGGCATGCTGACTGCAGGAATGTCCACCAGAGCTGTTGCCAGAGAATTGAATGTTAATTTCTATACCATAAGCCACCTCCAACATCATTTTAGAGAATTTGGCAGTACATCCAACCAGTCTCACAACCGCAGACCACATGTAACCACACAAGCCCAGGACCACATCCGGCCGTCACCTAAGTGGATCATCTGAGGGTGCTGAGGAGTATTTCTGTCTGTAATAAAGCCCTTTTGTGGAGAAATCTCATTCTGATTGGCTGGGCCTAGCTCCCCAGTGGGTGGGCCTATGCCCTCCCAGCCCCAACAATGGCTGCGCCCTTGCTCAGTCGTGAAATCCATAGATTATGGCCCAATTAATTTATTTCAATAGACTGATTTCCTTAGATGAACTGTAACTGAGTAAAATCTTTGAAATTGTTGCATGTTGTGTTTATATTTTTGATTAGTATACACATACATACATATATGCATACTGTACTTACTGTACATACATACCACAGGAGGTTGATGGCACCTCAATTGGGGAGGACGGGCTCGTGGTAATGGCTGGAGCGGAATAAGTGGAATGCTATCAAATACATCAAACATATGGTTTCCATGTGTTTGATGCCATTCCATTTGCTCCGTTCCAGACATCATTACGAGCCGTCCTCCCCTCAGCAGCCTCCACTGATACATACATTGAGGCGGGACTTGGGTACTGTAACTATAAGTGTCTAGGTGGGTGGGTCAGCGTGTGTACAGGTGGAACAGAGCGAGGCTGTATACCATAGCAGTTTAGAGGAGGGGGAGGAACTCCAGAGGTCCTGCTGTCTCAGGATGTCTCTGCAAAATGCTGGCAGCCCCAGCAGGCACTGCAGAGCAGAGTTCATGAAGCAGCTGTTGCCAATATTTGGCAACCTGTGGGAAAGAAGCCATCATTTACACAATAATATCTGAACTGTGGACCAAAGGTAAACTAATGAATGGATTTGTAAGGCATGAACGCAAGATAACTCTTAGAACCACACAGAATTATTTTAAACAAAAAGCAGAGCTCAGAGATAAGAGTTTTACCCGAGGAGCTTGGTGTTGTCTTCGCCTCGCCTGTGCAGCTCTGCTCCTCCAGCTGGGTGCTACTCTTGCTGAACAGGTTGCAGAGGCGGGCCATGGCGTCCGGAGACCTGACCAATGGCCTGGAGGAAGAGAGACAGGTTAGAGGCCTCAGTAGCAGTAGCTCAACACCAATCTGTCTGTTTGAACACTGTTTTAATGTACAGGCATACAGATATTCCTTACCATGTCAAATCACATTTTATTTGTCACATACACATGGTTAGCAGATGTTAATGCGAGTCATGGTGTGAGTGACCACTCTTATGTAGAGTCGAGTGAGATGAAGGTGGCTATTGTCTACAGTACTTACCTCTCCAAGGAGACAGAGGAAGCCCTCAGGTCAATGGAGGCCTCTGCGGAGAGAGACCGAGAGACGGACAGCGGTAAGAGAGAAGCTTTGTCAAAGATGAATTGAGAAGAATAGCACCAACAAATAGCACCCGTTTACAGACCTGCGATGCCAGCAAATCGGGGTACCATTATATTTGTCTGTGGAACAACTGCCCCCACCTCTTTGACCTCAGAGCTCATGAGATCTCTGTAAAGACACACAGACATATGCATTAGGTTAGCTATATTATATTGGCTTTTTCATTTCAATTCAATGGCGTTGGTTGGCATGAAATTTGATATCAGGCTGCAGTACCTGGCAGTCTCACTGTCTTTGTTGGTCTCTCCATGGTGGTCCAGGGGGTTTGGAGAGGAGGACTGGGGGGCAGGGGAGGAGACGTGGATTGGGGAGGAAGGACAGGCAGGACTGGGGGGAGTGGCAGAGGAGGATGACTGAGTTGAGACAGCCAGGGAAGCACTAAAAGGGGAGCAGGTCTGTAATCCTTCCTCTTCTGAAGAAGAAGAAGAAGAAGAAGAAGAAGAAGAGATAGATGACATGTGGAGAGAGGAGAGGGAAGAGAGGCTGAAAAACTTGGAGAGAGTGGAAGGGGATCTGGCAGGGGATCCAGGGGGTGAGGGGGGTGGAGTGCCGATTGGTGTTCGTCCAGACAAGGGGTCGAGGGGCGTCAGAGATGTTGTAGACGGTTTCAAATGGAAAGAAGGGAGAAATGATGAATCAAGTTGGTGGTGATCCTTTACGTTCTTCTTCTCCCGGTTTTTCCAAACTGACGCAGTTACCATGCTGGCATTCAATTGCGTCAGTTTGGGTGGGATTGGGAACGGCGATGGACAGCGGCTCCCAATCCCAGGGCGAACTCTGCACTTCTTTTTCTGTTTGGAGAAACATTATATAGCTAATACAGTACATACAATTTCTAATAAAAATATCTTTCTTGCTTCAAAACAGAGCTTGATATAGCAGCAAAGGTCACACCCAAACCACATAATGTGACCATAAATAAAGAACTCATCTCCCAATCATAGTGAATTCTGTATCATAGGCTGACAAATAGCAAAAATACATGTTTATAAAAATAAAACCATTGTAACCATACAGTTATACCTTTTTACAGCAACACAAACATCCCATTTCAGTGTATTTGTAGACTATGCCTTATTTTGCAGAACATCAAAATATGTTACCTATTTAACATTGTGATGTCATAAACCAAATTATGATGCCCTTGACTACGCGTTACCAGCGTAAATAGCCAACAAATCACACACACCAAAATGTTGAAAAATTATTTACAAAATGAATTGACCGTGTATTCAGAGTTATTCCTATTTCATAAAATATACAAAATAACTAGGTTCTTGCCAATAAACTTGTTTTTCTATTGAGAAAACATTGGGATCTCTTTCTCCGACGCTCCCTGGGCCAGTGACGCGTGATTGTAAGGGATATGGTAAGAGGCTAGGAAATTCGAAGTACTGTCTATCAGATCCAAAATAAATGTTATTGGCCAAGTGGCCTACATTCACACATACACAGAATTTGACTCGGTGAATTGGTGCTGCCAGCAATAGACAAATGTACAGACACATTTACAGCCTATACAATATACAGTAAACATAAAACATATTTATTTGCTTCTATCTTTTAAGATACTTTAGAGTAACATTTTATTATGGAAAGTAAAATGCCTATTTCACTTCAGTTGACGCTGATCTGATACAGATCAAACGTGTAGCTTTGCAATGGTTGTTAGGAGGACCTTTGAAAAAGAAAAGGAGAGCCGCACATTCTAGCTCAGACGCAATAATTTAATAACCTAATATCCAACGTTCCGACCGACAAGCTGTCTTCATCAGGGTATAATGTTAGGAGGACCTTAACACAGATGGATCTATTCATCTCTGACGTACCTCATTAAAAAGGTGCCACTCTGCCTAGTGACTGTAAACTAAACAAAAATACTAACGCTAGTAAATGTATGGTATATTTGCTGTTCTGTAAACCCAGTTGGTCTCCACCGCACCAGTCACAACTGTCAACAGATCACGACATAAATGCAAAGCATCATTTGTTCTCGCAGAGTAGATTGTAGATCCCACTACCATCTGGATAAACTGGCACCCCAGGTGTATGATTACAACAACACATTCATATGATTGACCAGTTAGTGGTTGTAGCTATCAGACTCAGAGAGCGTTCAAGGCTGCAAGTTGGGCAGCAAACCGTTAAACTGCACCTACTTCTGAGTTTTGTGTCATCAAAGATGGCGATTTGCTGGTAGAGTGGCCAGACGGAAGCCACTTCTCAGTAAAAGGCACATGACAGCACGCTTGGAGTTAGCCAAAAGCCACCTAAAGACTCTCAGACCATGAGAAACAAGATTCGCCAAGCGTCACATCTGGAAGAAACCTGGCACCATTTCTACGGTGAAGCATGGTGGTGGCAGCATCATGATGTGGGGATGTTTTTCAGTAGCAGGGACTGGGAGACTAGTCAGGATCGAGGGAAAGATGAATGGCACAAAGTACAGAGAGATCCTTGATGAAAACCAGCTCCAGAGCGTTCAGGATCTCAGACTGGGGCGAAGGGGTCTTCTTCCAACAGGACAATGACCATAAGCACACAACCAAGACAACGCAGGAGTGGCTTGGGGACAAGTCTCTGAATGTCCTTGAGTGGTCCAGCCAGAGCCCGGACTTGAACCTGATCGAATATCTCTGGAGACCTGACAATAGCTGTGCAGCGACGCTCCCCATCCAACCTGACAGAGCTTGAGAAGATCTGCAGAGAAGAATGGGAGAAACTCACCAAACACAGGTGTGCCAAGCTTGTAGCGTCATACCCAAGAAGACTCGAGACTGTAATCGCTGCCAAAGGTGCTTCAACAAAGTACTCAGTAAAAGGTCTGAAAACTTATGTAAATGTGATAGTTCACCTTTTTGGTTTCTTTATAAATTTGCAAAGAAATCTAAAAACCTGTTTTTGCAGTCATTATGGGGTATTGTGTGTAGATTGATTTGAAGAACAAAAAACAATTTAATACATTTTAGAATAAGGCTGTAACTTAACAAAATGTGGAAAAAGTCAAGGGGTCTGAATACTTTCTGAATGCACTATAGGTACATTTATTAACTACCATGTACAGTAAAGGAAAATAAATGACACTAGGTCGGTGAGATGTTTTATATTTATACAGTTGTAAACATACAGTAGGTAGCCTACAGTGGGTACATGCTTTGCGGTGTAGGCTGTTTCTTCTGGTGGTCTAGGGCAGCCTGATGTCCTGGTGGTCTAGGGCAGCCTGATGTCCTGGTGGTCTAGGGCAGCCTGGGGTCTAGGGCAGCCTGATGTCCTGGTGGTTTAGGGCAGCCTGATGTTCTGGTGGTCTAGGGCAGCCTGATGGTCTAGGGCAGCCTGATGTCCTGGTGGTCTAGGGCAGCCTGATGGTCTAGGGCAGCCTGATGTCCTGGTGGTATAGGGCAGCCTGATGCCCTGGTGGTTTAGGGCAGCCCGTTGCCCTGGTGGTTTAGAGCAGAATTATTCCCTGGTGGTCTAGGGCAGCTTGGTGGTGGTCTAAGACAGCTTGATGGTGGTCTAGGGCAGAATGATGCCCTGCTGGTCTAGGGCAGCTTTATTCCCTGGTGGTCTCGGAAAGCCTGGAAGTCTAGGGTAGCCTGATTCCCTGGTGGTCTAGGGCTGCCTGGTGGTCTAGGGCAGCCTGATTCCTTCCCTGGTAGTCTAGGATAGCCTGATGGTGGTCTAGGGGAGGCTGGTGGTCTAGGGCAGCCTGATTCTTCGGTGGTCTATGGCAGCCTGATGGTGGTCTAGGGCAGCCTGATGGTGGTCTAGGATAGCTTGATGGTGGTCGAGGGCAGCCTGATGGTGGTCTAGGGCAGCTTGATGGTGGTGTATGGCAGCCTGATGGTGGTGTAGGGCAGCCTGATGGTGGTCTAGGGTAGCTTGATGGTGGTGTAGGGTAGCCTGATGGTGGTCTAGGGCAGCTTGATGGTGGTGTAGGGCAGCCTGATGGTGGTCTAGGGTAGCTTGATGGTGGTGTAGGGTAGCCTGATGGTGGTCTAGGGCAGCTTGATGGTGGTGTAGGGTAGCCTAATGGTGGTCTAGGGCAGCTTGATGGTGGTGTAGGGCAGCCTGTTGGTGGTGTAGGGCAGCCTGATGGTGGTCTAGGGCAGCTTGATGGTGGTGTAGGGTAGCCTGATGGTGGTCTAGGGCAGCTTGATGGTGGTCTAGGGCAGCTTGATGGTGGTGTAGGGCAGACTGAAGGTGGTCTAGGGCAGCCTAATTCGATTTATCTGATGTTTCTTGGTGTTGTGGTAGGTGTTATTCCAGGTGGTCCCTGAGCTCTGTGCCTCTACCTGAGTTTTACGATGGGTTCTCCTGGTGCTTCTCCTGGTCCTGAGCGGCCTGGTCTCCTTCACCTGCTCCCCTACAATGAGAAATGACAGGTAGATCTTACATGTACATACAATGTCTGGAAAATAACACATATAGAGGGATTACAGGTTAAAGGGATGACTCTTAATGCACGGTCAATTAATCATCTTTCTAGCTTTGGTAAACACTTTTTTTTCTTGATGACTCATTGTCGTCATTGACTCCATTTGTGGCATTCTTCTCAAATGTGTGGGCTAGAGCCTTACCTGCAGACATAGAACAGGATGTAGGCAGTCTGTGCCCTCGCCCTCAGCACAGTGGCCTCATCTGTCCTCAAGACACGTGCGTCATCCAAGCAGAGCCACCCACTGCCATGGCTGTCGAAAACATCACTGATGTAGTGGCCTGGGGAACAAGGGAGACAGAACAGAGTGTACATTAAGCTTTCAGAATTGTGTGCGTGCGTGCGTGCGTGCGTGCGTGCATACCTGTGTGCATTTTACCTGTATACATGTTGTCTCCCAGATGTGAGATCACACTTGACAATTTGTAGATATTGTCTGGCTGGTGTCTCTGTAAGGAAACACATTTAATAATAGGATTGTTACTTTGTCTACAGGAAAGGAGCCTTCTATAACTGCCTCATCTTGATCCGCCCACTATCTCAAATGGATCTAATTATCTGTTCTTTATCTCTCTCTCTCTCTCTCTCACCACAGCGGCTGCCTGCTGCCCCTTCTCACTGTCAGCTGGTTTCTCTAGCTGGTCAGAGGAATTTGAAGCTGATGTGGGTATATCAAATGTAGTGTAAGTACAAAACAAAAAGTGAAGTGGAAACCTATCAACAAATATACTCTTAACTTCAGCTTCTGACTTGCTTTCCTCAACAGTCCTGTTTCATGAGAGGGTGTTCTGCATGATGTCAGTAACACAATGTCCTACCTGGGTTATCAAGGGGCCTTTCGGGAGTTTGCAGGTGTGCTGTCCATGTTGTTTTTCCCCAGTGAGCTTGCCCTGTGTAAATCGATGGCATTGAAAATCAATATCTAGTGCGTGAAAATCCTGGTGTGTGTTGCTTGATCAATGTGCAATGGCCCCAAACAGAGTGTAAACCAACCTGGCTCCATGCTGGACAGGGACTGTCTCCCCACATAGGGCTGGGAGGGTCAGTTCTGCAGGGATGGACATGGGATCATCCACCTTCTCTGGCTCCCAGTCGCCTGCAGTAAACCGCTTAATATGAAGCATTAGGACCCTGCTCAGAGACAGACAGACGGACAGGCAGGCATTCACACAGACAGACAGACAGACAAAGGCAGGCAGGCAGGCATTCACACAGACAAAGGAATCAGTCTTGTACTCAAATCAATAACCCAGTTTGGTGAGTTAGATCAGGACTGAGATGATGAGGGGGGGACTCACCGGGGCAGGCTGAGGAAGTGCCTAGTCACAGATGCCATGCTGCCTGAGCACTCCCTGCATGCACACTCTAACGCAGATGGCTAGGTGACAAAGCATAGCAATACAATTATGACCATTATGACATTAATGATAGTGTTCCTTGACTTACTCACTAACTCTTGGTTTAAGCTAAGTGCTGACCTTAAAGTAGAGGTCCAGGCTGTGTGTCAGGTAATGGCTCAGGCTCAGTGACAGGTGATTGTAATCCTCCTGACCATACACTAGAACTCCACAGCTTCAGAAGGACGGAAAGAAATGCATCAGCTCTCCAACACAAACCTTTTGATCCCTCAACACACTAACTATCTTAATGCTTTACCTCTGTATCCTGCATGTTATGCTGACATTAAACCTCCTCACAAATGTGATGAAGACATCAAGGTACACCGTATACAAATGACAGCGGTTACCTGGTGCAGGTACGGGAAGTCTTCAGCTTGAATTCTAACTGCTTCACGGGGCAGGTGTATGGCTCTGGTGAGCCCATTAATGCCATACCCTCCTCCTTCAGCTGAAAGAGGAGGAGCACCACACATTCATGGGCATCCTGAGAGAAGAATGGAAAAGAAACAGAAAATACATCAACAACTACAACTGAAACAGAGCTAAGAAAAAAGATTGTCACGTGTCACAGGTTTATTGTTCAGTGAGTCTTTTAGCATATAATATCTTACCTGTTCATCGTCGTCCTCATAGTCCTCATTTACAACGGAGAGACAGCTCTTGACTGTTTGAAGGATTTTCTTCTTTTCCTTGTTCTTAGCATTAACTGGGCCTCCAGAAAGCCTTGCCTGATGTAACTCGGCCAAGCAGCTGTGGAGGGAGACAAAGACATGCATTCAGGTTTCACTCTCTCACTTTGGCCACAGATTAGCTCTGTGCTTCTACTTTAGCATCTGATCAAATATGATTCAACTGATTCCTGATTGTGACAGGAAATCACCTCTGGTGTTAATCAGTAGCTGAGTTGGGTGTGGTTTTATCTTTAAAATTCATATGAGGCAGTAAGAGTGTACGAAAGACAGTATACATACAGTACATACATACAGTATACTGAACAAAAACATAAATGTAACATGTGAAGTGTTGGTCCCATGTTTCATGAGCTGAAATAAAAGATCCCAGAAATGTTCCATACGCACAAAAATCTTATTTCTCTCAAATTCTGTGCACAAATTTGTTTACATACCTGTTAGTGAGCATTTATCCTTTGCCAAGATAATCCATCAACCTGGCAGGTGGCATATCATATCAAGAACCTTGTGCTGAGGACAATAAAAGGCCACTCTAAAATGTGCAGTTTTGTCACACAACACAATACCACAGATGTCTCAGGTTTTGAGGGAGTGTGCAATTGGCATGCTGACTGCAGGAATGTCCACCAGAGCTGTTGCCAGAGAATTGAATGTTAATTTCTATACCATAAGCCACCTCCAACATCATTTTAGAGAATTTGGCAGTACATCCAACCAGTCTCACAACCGCAGACCACATGTAACCACACAAGCCCAGGACCACATCCGGCTTCGTCACCTGCGGGATCATCTGAGGGGGTGCTGAGGAGTATTTCTGTCTGTAATAAAGCCCTTTTGTGGAGAAATCTCATTCTGATTGGCTGGGCCTAGCTCCCCAGTGGGTGGGCCTATGCCCTCCCAGCCCCACCAATGGCTGCGCCCTTGCTCAGTCGTGAAATCCATAGATTATGGCCCAATTAATTTATTTCAATAGACTGATTTCCTTAGATGAACTGTAACTGAGTAAAATCTTTGAAATTGTTGCATGTTGTGTTTATATTTTTATTAGTATACACATACATACATATATGCATACTGTACTTACTGTACATACATACCACAGGAGGTTGATGGCACCTCAATTGGGGAGGACGGGCTCGTGGTAATGGCTGGAGCGGAATAAGTGGAATGCTATCAAATACATCAAACATATGGTTTCCATGTGTTTGATGCCATTCCATTTGCTCCGTTCCAGACATCATTACGAGCCGTCCTCCCCTCAGCAGCCTCCACTGATACATACATTGAGGCGGGACTTGGGTACTGTAACTATAAGTGTCTAGGTGGGTGGGTCAGTGTGTGTACAGGTGGAACAGAGCGAGGCTGTATACCATAGCAGTTTAGAGGAAGGGGAGGAACTCCAGAGGTCCTGCTGTCTCAGGATGTCTCTGCAAAATGCTGGCAGCCCCAGCAGGCACTGCAGAGCAGAGTTCATGAAGCAGCTGTTGCCAATATTTGGCAACCTGTGGGAAAGAAGCCATCATTTACACAATAATATCTGAACTGTGGACCAAAGGTAAACTAATGAATGGATTTGTAAGGCATGAACGCAAGATAACTCTTAGAACCACACAGAATTATTTTAAACAAAAGCAGAGCTCAGAGATAAGAGTTTTACCCGAGGAGCTTGGTGTTGTCTTCGCCTCGCCTGTGCAGCTCTGCTCCTCCAGCTGGGTGCTACTCTTGCTGAACAGGTTGCAGAGGCGGGCCATGGCGTCCGGAGACCTGACCAATGGCCTGGAGGAAGAGAGACAGGTTAGAGGCCTCAGTAGCAGTAGCTCAACACCAATCTGTCTGTTTGAACACTGTTTTAATGTACAGGCATACAGATATTCCTTACCATGTCAAATCACATTTTATTTGTCACATACACATGGTTAGCAGATGTTAATGCGAGTCATGGTGTGAGTGACCACTCTTATGTAGAGTCGAGTGAGATGAAGGTGGCTATTGTCTACAGTACTTACCTCTCCAAGGAGACAGAGGAAGCCCTCAGGTCAATGGAGGCCTCTGCGGAGAGAGACCGAGAGACGGACAGCGGTAAGAGAGAAGCTTTGTCAAAGATGAATTGAGAAGAATAGCACCAACAAATAGCACCCGTTTACAGACCTGCGATGCCAGCAAATCGGGGTACCATTATATTTGTCTGTGGAACAACTGCCCCCACCTCTTTGACCTCAGAGCTCATGAGATCTCTGTAAAGACACACAGACATATGCATTAGGTTAGCTATATTATATTGGCTTTTTCATTTCAATTCAATGGCGTTGGTTGGCATGAAATTTGATATCAGGCTGCAGTACCTGGCAGTCTCACTGTCTTTGTTGGTCTCTCCATGGTGGTCCAGGGGTTTGGAGAGGAGGACTGGGGGCAGGGAGGAGACGTGGATTGGGGAGGAAGGACAGGCAGGACTGGGGGAGTGGCAGAGGAGGATGACTGAGTTGAGACAGCCAGGAAGCACTAAAAGGGGAGCAGGTCTGTAATCCTTCCTCTTCTGAAGAAGAAGAAGAAGAAGAAGAAGAAGAAGAAGAAGAAGAAGAGATAGATGACATGTGGAGAGAGGAGAGGGAAGAGAGGCTGAAAAACTTGGAGAGAGTGGAAGGGGATCTGGCAGGGGATCCAGGGGTGAGGGGGTGGAGTGCCGATTGGTGTTCGTCCAGACAAGGGGTCGAGGCGTCAGAGATGTTGTAGACGGTTTCAAATGGAAAGAAGGAGAAATGAAGAATCAAGTTGGTGGTGATCCTTTACGTTCTTCTTCTCCCGGTTTTTCCAAACTGACGCAGTTACCATGCTGGCATTCAATTGCATCAGTTTGGGTGGGATTGGGAACGGCGATGGACAGCGGCTCCCAATCCCAGGGCTTAACTCTGCACTTCTTTTTCTGTTTGGAGAAACATTATATAGCTAATACAGTACATACAATTTCTAATAAAAATATCTTTCTTGCTTCAAAACAGAGCTTGATATAGCAGCAAAGGTCACACCCAAACCACATAATGTGACCATAAATAAAGAACTCGTCTCCCAATCATAGTGAATTCTGTATCATAGGCTGACAAATAGCAAAAATACATGTTTATAAAAATAAAACCATTGTAACCATACAGTTATACCCTCTGTCCCAAATCCTGCCATTTGGGACACATAAATAGACAATGAAACAACTAGGAATAGCTGAAAAGAATAGAATATACTCTAAATTGTAACAGAAGTAGATACATTCTAGACCAGACTAGACATATACCTTTTTACAGCAACACAAACATCCCATTTCAGTGTATTTGTAGACTATGCCTTATTTTGCAGAACATCAAAATATGTTACCTATTTAACATTGTGATGTCATAAACCAAATTATGATGCCCTTGACTACGCGTTACCAGCGTAAATAGCCAACAAATCACACACACCAAAATGTTGAAAAATTATTTACAAAATGAATTGACCGTGTATTCAGAGTTATTCCTATTTCATAAAATATACAAAATAACTAGGTTCTTGCCAATAAACTTGTTTTTCTATTGAGAAAACATTGGGATCTCTTTCTCCGACGCTCCCTGGGCCAGTGACGCGTGATTGTAAGGGATATGGTAAGAGGCTAGGAAATTCGAAGTACTGTCTATCAGATCCAAAATAAATGTTATTGGCCAAGTGGCCTACATTCACACATACACAGAATTTGACTCGGTGAATTGGTGCTGCCAGCAATAGACAAATGTACAGACACATTTACAGCCTATACAATATACAGTAAACATAAAACATATTTATTTGCTTCTATCTTTTTAAGATACTTTAGAGTAACATTTTATTATGGAAAGTAAAATGCCTATTTCACTTCAGTTGACGCTGATCTGATACAGATCAAACGTGTAGCTTTGCAATGGTTGTTAGGAGGACCTTTGAAAAAGAAAAGGAGAGCCGCACATTCTAGCTCAGACGCAATAATTTAATAACCTAATATCCAACGTTCCGACCGACAAGCTGTCTTCATCAGGGTATAATGTTAGGAGGACCTTAACACAGATGGATCTATTCATCTCTGACGTACCTCATTAAAAAGGTGCCACTCTGCCTAGTGACTGTAAACTAAACAAAAATACTAACGCTAGTAAATGTATGGTATATTTGCTGTTCTGTAAACCCAGTTGGTCTCCACCGCACCAGTCACAACTGTCAACAGATCACGACATAAATGCAAAGCATCATTTGTTCTCGCAGAGTAGATTGTAGATCCCACTACCATCTGGATAAACTGGCACCCCAGGTGTATGATTACAACAACACATTCATATGATTGACCAGTTAGTGGTTGTAGCTATCAGACTCAGAGAGCGTTCAAGGCTGCAAGTTGGGCAGCAAACCGTTAAACTGCACCTACTTCTGAGTTTTGTGTCATCAAAGATGGCGATTTGCTGGTAGAGTGGCCAGACGGAAGCCACTTCTCAGTAAAAGGCACATGACAGCACGCTTGGAGTTAGCCAAAAGCCACCTAAAGACTCTCAGACCATGAGAAACAAGATTCTCTGGTCTGATTAAACCAAGACTGAACTCTTTGGCCTGAATGCCAAGCGTCACATCTGGAAGAAACCTGGCACCATTTCTACGGTGAAGCATGGTGGTGGCAGCATCATGATGTGGGGATGTTTTTCAGTAGCAGGGACTGGGAGACTAGTCAGGATCGAGGGAAAGATGAATGGCACAAAGTACAGAGAGATCCTTGATGAAAACCAGCTCCAGAGCGTTCAGGATCTCAGACTGGGGCGAAGGGGTCTTCTTTCAACAGGACAATGACCATAAGCACACAACCAAGACAACGCAGGAGTGGCTTGGGGACAAGTCTCTGAATGTCCTTGAGTGGTCCAGCCAGAGCCCGGACTTGAACCTGATCGAATATCTCTGGAGACCTGACAATAGCTGTGCAGCGACGCTCCCCATCCAACCTGACAGAGCTTGAGAGGATCTGCAGAGAAGAATGGGAGAAACTCACCAAACACAGGTGTGCCAAGCTTGTAGCGTCATACCCAAGAAGACTCGAGACTGTAATCGCTGCCAAAGGTGCTTCAACAAAGTACTCAGTAAAAGGTCTGAAAACTTATGTAAATGTGATAGTTCAGCTTTTTGGTTTCTTTATAAATTTGCAAAGAAATCTAAAAACCTGTTTTTGCAGTCATTATGGGGTATTGTGTGTAGATTGATTTGAAGAACAAAAAACAATTTAATACATTTTAGAATAAGGCTGTAACTTAACAAAATGTGGAAAAAGTCAAGGGGTCTGAATACTTTCTGAATGCACTATAGGTACATTTATTAACTACCATGTACAGTAAAGGAAAATAAATGACACTAGGTTGGTGAGATGTTTTATATTTATACAGTTGTAAACATACAGTAGGTAGCCTACAGTGGGTACATGCTTTGCGGTGTAGGCTGTTTCTTCTGGTGGTCTAGGGCAGCCTGATGTCCTGGTGGTCTAGGGCAGCCTGGGGTCTAGGGCAGCCTGATGTCCTGGTGGTTTAGGGCAGCCTGATGTTCTGGTGGTCTAGGGCAGCCTGATGGTCTAGGGCAGCCTGATGTCCTGGTGGTCTAGGGCAGCCTGATGTCCTGGTGGTATAGGGCAGCCTGATGCCCTGGTGGTTTAGGGCAGCCCGTTGCCCTGGTGGTTTAGAGCAGAATTATTCCCTGGTGGTCTAGGGCAGCTTGGTGGTGGTCTAAGACAGCTTGATGGTGGTCTAGGGCAGAATGATGCCCTGCTGGTCTAGGGCAGCTTTATTCCCTGGTGGTCTAGGAAAGCCTGGAAGTCTAGGGTAGCCTGATTCCCTGGTGGTCTAGGGCTGCCTGGTGGTCTAGGGTAGCCTGATTCCTTCCCTGGTAGTCTAGGATAGCCTGATGGTGGTCTAGGGGAGGCTGGTGGTCTAGGGCAGCCTGATTCTTCGGTGGTCTATGGCAGCCTGATGGTGGTCTAGGGCAGCCTGATGGTGGTCTAGGATAGCTTGATGGTGGTCGAGGGCAGCCTGATGGTGGTCTAGGGCAGCTTGATGGTGGTGTATGGTAGCCTGATGGTGGTGTAGGGCAGCCTGATGGTGGTCTAGGGTAGCTTGATGGTGGTGTAGGGTAGCCTGATGGTGGTCTAGGGCAGCTTGATGGTGGTGTAGGGCAGCCTGATGGTGGTCTAGGGTAGCTTGATGGTGGTGTAGGGTAGCCTGATGGTGGTCTAGGGCAGCTTGATGGTGGTGTAGGGTAGCCTGATGGTGGTCTAGGGCAGCTTGATGGTGGTGTAGGGCAGCCTGATGGTGGTGTAGGGCAGCCTGATGGTGGTCTAGGGCAGCTTGATGGTGGTGTAGGGTAGCCTGATGGTGGTCTAGGGCAGCTTGATGGTGGTCTAGGGCAGCTTGATGGTGGTGTAGGGCAGACTGAAGGTGGTCTAGGGCAGCCTAATTCGATTTATCTGATGTTTCTTGGTGTTGTGGTAGGTGTTATTCCAGGTGGTCCCTGAGCTCTGTGCCTCTACCTGAGTTTTACGATGGGTTCTCCTGGTGCTTCTCCTGGTCCTGAGCGGCCTGGTCTCCTTCACCTGCTCCCTACAATGAGAAATGACAGGTAGATCTTACATGTACATACAATGTCTGGAAAATAACACATATAGAGGGATTACAGGTTAAAGGGATGACTCTTAATGCACGGTCAATTAATCATCTTTCTAGCTTTGGTAAACACTTTTTTTCTTGATGACTCATTGTCGTCATTGACTCCATTTGTGGCATTCTTCTCAAATGTGTGGGCTAGAGCCTTACCTGCAGACATAGAACAGGATGTAGGCAGTCTGTGCCCTCGCCCTCAGCACAGTGGCCTCATCTGTCCTCAAGACACGTGCGTCATCCAAGCAGAGCCACCCACTGCCATGGCTGTCCAAAACATCACTGATGTAGTGGCCTGGGGAACAAGGGAGACAGAACAGAGTGTACATTAAGCTTTCAGAATTGTGTGCGTGCGTGCGTGCGTGCATACCTGTGTGCATTTTACCTGTATACATGTTGTCTCCCAGATGTGAGATCACACTTGACAATTTGTAGATATTGTCTGGCTGGTGTCTCTGTAAGGAAACACATTTAATAATAGGATTGTTACTTTGTCTACAGGAAAGGAGCCTTCTATAACTGCCTCATCTTGATCCGCCCACTATCTCAAATGGATCTAATTATCTGTTCTTTATCTCTCTCTCTCTCTCTCCTCACCACAGCGGCTGCCTGCTGCCCCTTCTCACTGTCAGCTGGTTTCTCTAGCTGGTCAGAGGAATTTGAAGCTGATGTGGGTATATCAAATGTAGTGTAAGTACAAAACAAAAAGTGAAGTGGAAACCTATCAACAAATATACTCTTAACTTCAGCTTCTGACTTGCTTTCCTCAACAGTCCTGTTTCATGAGAGGGTGTTCTGCATGATGTCAGTAACACAATGTCCTACCTGGTCTATCAAGGGGCCTTTCGGGGAGTTTGCAGGTGTGCTGTCCATGTTGTTTTTCCCCAGTGAGCTTGCCCTGTGTAAATCGATGGCATTGAAAATCAATATCTAGTGCGTGAAAATCCTGGTGTGTGTTGCTTGATCAATGTGCAATGGCCCCAAACAGAGTGTAAACCAACCTGGCTCCATGCTGGACAGGGACTGTCTCCCCACATAGGGCTGGGAGGGTCAGTTCTGCAGGGATGGACATGGGATCATCCACCTTCTCTGGCTCCCAGTCGCCTGCAGTAAACCGCTTAATATGAAGCATTAGGACCCTGCTCAGAGACAGACAGACGGACAGGCAGGCATTCACACAGACAGACAGACAGACAGACAGACAGACAGACAGACAGACAGACAAAGGCAGGCAGGCAGGCATTCACACAGACAAAGGAATCAGTCTTGTACTCAAATCAATAACCCAGTTTGGTGAGTTAGATCAGGACTGAGATGATGAGGGGGGGACTCACCGGGGCAGGCTGAGGAAGTGCCTAGTCACAGATGCCATGCTGCCTGAGCACTCCCTGCATGCACACTCTAACGCAGATGGCTAGGTGACAAAGCATAGCAATACAATTATGACCATTATGACATTAATGATAGTGTTCCTTGACTTACTCACTAACTCTTGGTTTAAGCTAAGTGCTGACCTTAAAGTAGAGGTCCAGGCTGTGTGTCAGGTAATGGCTCAGGCTCAGTGACAGGTGATTGTAATCCTCCTGACCATACACTAGAACTCCACAGCTTCAGAAGGACGGAAAGAAATGCATCAGCTCTCCAACACAAACCTTTTGATCCCTCAACACACTAACTATCTTAATGCTTTACCTCTGTATCCTGCATGTTATGCTGACATTAAACCTCCTCACAAATGTGATGAAGACATCAAGGTACACCGTATACAAATGACAGCGGTTACCTGGTGCAGGTACGGAAGTCTTCAGCTTGAATTCTAACTGCTTCACGGGGCAGCTGTATGGCTCTGGTGAGCCCATTAATGCCATACCCTCCTCCTTCAGCTGAAAGAGGAGGAGCACCACACATTCATGGGCATCCTGAGAGAAGAATGGAAAAGAAACAGAAAATACATCAACAACTACAACTGAAACAGAGCTAAGAAAAAAGATTGTCACGTGTCACAGGTTTATTGTTCAGTGAGTCTTTTAGCATATAATATCTTACCTGTTCATCGTCGTCCTCATAGTCCTCATTTACAACGGAGAGACAGCTCTTGACTGTTTGAAGGATTTTCTTCTTTTCCTTGTTCTTAGCATTAACTGGGCCTCCAGAAAGCCTTGCCTGATGTAACTCGGCCAAGCAGCTGTGGAGGGAGACAAAGACATGCATTCAGGTTTCACTCTCTCACTTTGGCCACAGATTAGCTCTGTGCTTCTACTTTAGCATCTGATCAAATATGATTCAACTGATTCCTGATTGTGACAGGAAATCACCTCTGGTGTTAATCAGTAGCTGAGTTGGGTGTGGTTTTATCTTTAAAAATCATATGAGGCAGTAAGAGTGTACGAAAGACAGTATACATACAGTACATACATACAGTATACTGAACAAAAACATAAATGTAACATGTGAAGTGTTGGTCCCATGTTTCATGAGCTGAAATAAAAGATCCCAGAAATGTTCCATACGCACAAAAATCTTATTTCTCTCAAATTCTGTGCACAAATTTGTTTACATACCTGTTAGTGAGCATTTATCCTTTGCCAAGATAATCCATCAACCTGGCAGGTGGCATATCATATCAAGAACCTTGTGCTGAGGACAATAAAAGGCCACTCTAAAATGTGCAGTTTTGTCACACAACACAATACCACAGATGTCTCAGGTTTTGAGGAGTGTGCAATTGGCATGCTGACTGCAGAATGTCCACCAGAGCTGTTGCCAGAGAATTGAATGTTAATTTCTATACCATAAGCCACCTCCAACATAAATTTAGAGAATTTGGCAGTACATCCAACCGGTCTCACAACCGCAGACCACATGTAACCACACAAGCCCAGGACCACATCCGGCTTCGTCACCTGCGGGATCATCTGAGGGGGTGCTGAGGAGTATTTCTGTCTGTAATAAAGCCCTTTTGTGGAGAAATCTCATTCTGATTGGCTGGGCCTAGCTCCCCAGTGGGTGGGCCTATGCCCTCCCAGCCCCACCAATGGCTGCGCCCTTGCTCAGTCGTGAAATCCATAGATTATGGCCCAATTAATTTATTTCAATAGACTGATTTCCTTAGATGAACTGTAACTGAGTAAAATCTTTGAAATTGTTGCATGTTGTGTTTATATTTTTGATTAGTATACACATACATACATACATGCATACTGTACTTACTGTACATACATACCACAGGAGGTTGATGGCACCTCAATTGGGGAGGACGGGCTCGTGGTAATGGCTGGAGCGGAATAGGTGGAATGCTATCAAATACATCAAACATATGGTTTCCATGTGTTTGATGCCATTCCATTTGCTCCGTTCCAGACATCATTACGAGCCGTCCTCCCCTCAGCAGCCTCCACTGATACATACATTGAGGCGGGACTTGGGTACTGTAACTATAAGTGTCTAGGTGGGTGGGTCAGTGTGTGTACAGGTGGAACAGAGCGAGGCTGTATACCATAGCAGTTTAGAGGAGGGGGAGGAACTCCAGAGGTCCTGCTGTCTCAGGATGTCTCTGCAAAATGCTGGCAGCCCCAGCAGGCACTGCAGAGCAGAGTTCATGAAGCAGCTGTTGCCAATATTTGGCAACCTGTGGGAAAGAAGCCATCATTTACACAATAATATCTGAACTGTGGACCAAAGGTAAACTAATGAATGGATTTGTAAGGCATGAACGCAAGATAACTCTTAGAACCACACAGAATTATTTTAAACAAAAAGCAGAGCTCAGAGATAAGAGTTTTACCCGAGGAGCTTGGTGTTGTCTTTGCCCTCGCCTGTGCAGCTCTGCTCCTCCAGCTGGGTGCTACTCTTGCTGAACAGGTTGCAGAGGCGGGCCATGGCGTCCGGAGACCTGACCAATGGCCTGGAGGAAGAGAGACAGGTTAGAGGCCTCAGTAGCAGTAGCTCAACACCAATCTGTCTGTTTGAACACTGTTTTAATGTACAGGCATACAGATATTCCTTACCATGTCAAATCACATTTTATTTGTCACATACACATGGTTAGCAGATGTTAATGCGAGTCATGGTGTGAGTGACCACTCTTATGTAGAGTCGAGTGAGATGAAGGTGGCTATTGTCTACAGTACTTACCTCTCCAAGGAGACAGAGGAAGCCCTCAGGTCAATGGAGGCCTCTGCGGAGAGAGACCGAGAGACGGACAGGGGTAAGAGAGAAGCTTTGTCAAAGATGAATTGAGAAGAATAGCACCAACAAATAGCACCCGTTTACAGACCTGCGATGCCAGCAAATCGGGGGTACCATTATATTTGTCTGTGGAACAACTGCCCCCACCTCTTTGACCTCAGAGCTCATGAGATCTCTGTAAAGACACACAGACATATGCATTAGGTTAGCTATATTATATTGGCTTTTTCATTTCAATTCAATGGCGTTGGTTGGCATGAAATTTGATATCAGGCTGCAGTACCTGGCAGTCTCACTGTCTTTGTTGGTCTCTCCATGGTGGTCCAGGGGGTTTGGAGAGGAGGACTGGGGGGCAGGGGAGGAGATGTGGATTGGGGAGGAAGGACAGGCAGGACTGGGGGGGAGTGGCAGAGGAGGATGACTGAGTTGAGACAGCCAGGGAAGCACTAAAAGGGGAGCAGGTCTGTAATCCTTCCTCTTCTGAAGAAGAAGAAGAAGAAGAAGAAGAAGAAGAGATAGATGACATGTGGAGAGAGGAGAGGGAAGAGAGGCTGAAAAACTTGGAGAGAGTGGAAGGATCTGGCAGGGGATCCAGGGGGTGAGGGGGGTGGAGTGCCGATTGGTGTTCGTCCAGACAAGGGGTCGAGGCGTCAGAGATGTTGTAGACGGTTTCAAATGGAAAGAAGGGAGAAATGAAGAATCAAGTTGGTGGTGATCCTTTACGTTCTTCTTCTCCCGGTTTTCCAAACTGACGCAGTTACCATGCTGGCATTCAATTGCGTCAGTTTGGGTGGGATTGGGAACAGCGATGGACAGCGGCTCCCAATCCCAGGGCGAACTCTGCACTTCTTTTTCTGTTTGGAGAAACATTATATAGCTAATACAGTACATACAATTTCTAATAAAAATATCTTTCTTGCTTCAAAACAGAGCTTGATATAGCAGCAAAGGTCACACCCAAACCACATAATGTGACCATAAATAAAGAACTCATCTCCCAATCATAGTGAATTCTGTATCATAGGCTGACAAATAGCAAAAATACATGTTTATAAAAATAAAACCATTGTAACCATACAGTTATACCCTCTGTCCCAAATCCTGCCATTTGGGACACATAAATAGACAATGAAACAACTAGGAATAGCTGAAAAGAATAGAATATACTCTAAATTGTAACAGAAGTAGATAAATTCTAGACCAGACTAGACATATACCTTTTACAGCAACACAAACATCCCATTTCAGTGTATTTGTAGACTATGCCTTATTTTGCAGAACATCAAAATATGTTACCTATTTAACATTGTGATGTCATAAACCAAATTATGATGCCCTTGACTACGCGTTACCAGCGTAAATAGCCAACAAATCACACACACCAAAATGTTGAAAAATTATTTACAAAATGAATTGACCGTGTATTCAGAGTTATTCCTATTTCATAAAATATACAAAATAATTAGGTTCTTGCCAATAAACCTGTTTTTTATTGAGAAAACATTGGGTTCTCTTTCTCCGACGCTCCCTGGGCCAGTGACGCGTGATTGTAAGGGATATGGTAAGAGGCTAGGAAATTCGAAGTACTGTCTATCAGATCCAAAATAAATGTTATTGGCCAAGTGGCCTACATTCACACATACACAGAATTTGACTCGGTGAATTGGTGCTGCCAGCAATAGACAAATGTACAGACACATTTACAGCCTATACAATATACAGTAAACATAAAACATATTTATTTGCTTCTATCTTTTTAAGATACTTTAGAGTAACATTTTATTATGGAAAGTAAAATGCCTATTTCACTTCAGTTGACGCTGATCTGATACAGATCAAACGTGTAGCTTTGCAATGGTTGTTAGGAGGACCTTTTAAAAAGAAAAGGAGAGCCGCACATTCTAGCTCAGACGCAATAATTTAATAACCTAATATCCAACGTTCCGACCGACAAGCTGTCTTCATCAGGGTATAATGTTAGGAGGACCTTAACACAGATGGATCTATTAATCTCTGACGTACCTCATTAAAAAGGTGCCACTCTGCCTAGTGACTGTAAACTAAACAAAAATACTAACGCTAGTAAATGTATGGTATATTTGCTGTTCTGTAAACCCAGTTGGTCTCCACCGCACCAGTCACAACTGTCAACAGATCACGACATAAATGCAAAGCATCATTTGTTCTCGCAGAGTAGATTGTAGATCCCACTACCATCTGGATAAACTGGCACCCCAGGTGTATGATTACAACAACACATTCATATGATTGACCAGTTAGTGGTTGTAGCTATCAGACTCAGAGAGGCGTTCAAGGCTGCAAGTTGGGCAGCAAACCGTTAAACTGCACCTACTTCTGAGTTTTGTGTCATCAAAGATGGCGATTTGCTGGTAGAGTGGCCAGACGGAAGCCACTTCTCAGTAAAGGCACATGACAGCACGCTTGGAGTTAGCCAAAAGCCACCTAAAGACTCTCAGACCATGAGAAACAAGATTCTCTGGTCTGATTAAACCAAGACTGAACTCTTTGGCCTGAATGCCAAGCGTCACATCTGGAAGAAACCTGGCACCATTTCTCACGGTGAAGCATGGTGGTGGCAGCATCATGATGTGGGGATGTTTTTCAGTAGCAGGGACTGGGAGACTAGTCAGGATCGAGGGAAAGATGAATGGCACAAAGTACAGAGAGATCCTTGATGAAAACCAGCTCCAGAGCGTTCAGGATCTCAGACTGGGGCGAAGGGTCTTCTTTCAACAGGACAATGACCATAAGCACACAACCAAGACAACGCAGGAGTGGCTTGGGGACAAGTCTCTGAATGTCCTTGAGTGGTCCAGCCAGAGCCGGACTTGAACCTGATCGAATATCTCTGGAGACCTGACAATAGCTGTGCAGCGGCGCTCCCCATCCAACCTGACAGAGCTTGAGAGGATCTGCAGAGAAGAATGGGAGAAACTCACCAAACACAGGTGTGCCAAGCTTGTAGCGTCATACCCAAGAAGACTCGAGACTGTAATCGCTGCCAAAGGTGCTTCAACAAAGTACTCAGTAAAAGGTCTGAAAACTTATGTAAATGTGATAGTTCACCTTTTTGGTTTCTTTATAAATTTGCAAAGAAATCTAAAAACCTGTTTTTGCAGTCATTATGGGGTATTGTGTGTAGATTGATGAGAAGAACAAAAACAATTTAATACATTTTAGAATAAGGCTGTAACTTAACAAAATGTGGAAAAAGTCAAGGGGTCTGAATACTTTCTGAATGCACTATAGGTACATTTATTAACTACCATGTACAGTAAAGGAAAATAAATGACACTAGGTCGGTGAGATGTTTTATATTTATACAGTTGTAAACATACAGTAGGTAGCCTACAGTGGGTACATGCTTTGCGGTGTAGGCTGTTTCTTCTGGTGGTCTAGGGCAGCCTGATGTCCTGGTGGTCTAGGGCAGCCTGATGTCCTGGTGGTCTAGGGCAGTCTGGGGTCTAGGGCAGCCTGATGTCCTGGTGGTTTAGGGCAGCCTGATGTTCTGGTGGTCTAGGGCAGCCTGATGGTCTAGGGCAGCCTGATGTCCTGGTGGTCTAGGGCAGCCTGATGGTCTAGGGCAGCCTGATGTCCTGGTGGTATAGGGCAGCCTGATGCCCTGGTGGTTTAGGCAGCAGCCCGTTGCCCTGGTGGTTTAGAGCAGAATTATTCCCTGGTGGTCTAGGGCAGCTTGGTGGTGGTCTAAGACAGCTTGATGGTGGTCTAGGGCAGAATGATGCCCTGCTGGTCTAGGGCAGCTTTATTCCCTGGTGGTCTAGGAAAGCCTGGAAGTCTAGGGTAGCCTGATTCCCTGGTGGTCTAGGGCTGCCTGGTGGTCTAGGGTAGCCTGATTCCTTCCCTGGTAGTCTAGGATAGCCTGATGGTGGTCTAGGGGAGGCTGGTGGTCTAGGGCAGCCTGATTCTTCGGTGGTCTATGGCAGCCTGATGGTGGTCTAGGGCAGCCTGATGGTGGTCTAGGATAGCTTGATGGTGGTCGAGGGCAGCCTGATGGTGGTCTAGGGCAGCTTGATGGTCGTGTATGGTAGCCTGATGGTGGTGTAGGGCAGCCTGATGGTGGTCTAGGGTAGCTTGATGGTGGTGTAGGGTAGCCTGATGGTGGTCTAGGGCAGCTTGATGGTGGTGTAGGGCAGCCTGATGGTGGTCTAGGGTAGCTTGATGGTGGTGTAGGGTAGCCTGATGGTGGTCTAGGGCAGCTTGATGGTGGTGTAGGGTAGCCTGATGGTGGTCTAGGGCAGCTTGATGGTGGTGTAGGGCAGCCTGATGGTGGTGTAGGGCAGCCTGATGGTGGTCTAGGGCAGCTTGATGGTGGTGTAGGGTAGCCTGATGGTGGTCTAGGGCAGCTTGATGGTGGTCTAGGGCAGCTTGATGGTGGTGTAGGGCAGACTGAAGGTGGTCTAGGGCAGCCTAATTCGATTTATCTGATGTTTCTTGGTGTTGTGGTAGGTGTTATTCCAGGTGGTCCCTGAGCTCTGTGCCTCTACCTGAGTTTTACGATGGGTTCTCCTGGTGCTTCTCCTGGTCCTGAGCGGCCTGGTCTCCTTCACCTGCTCCCCTACAATGAGAAATGACAGGTAGATCTTACATGTACATACAATGTCTGGAAAATAACACATATAGAGGGATTACAGGTTAAAGGGATGACTCTTAATGCACGGTCAATTAATCATCTTTCTAGCTTTGGTAAACACTTTTTTTTTCTTGATGACTCATTGTCGTCATTGACTCCATTTGTGGCATTCTTGTCAAATGTGTGGGCTAGAGCCTTACCTGCAGACATAGAACAGGATGTAGGCAGTCTGTGCCCTCGCCCTCAGCACAGTGGCCTCATCTGTCCTCAAGACACGTGCGTCATCCAAGCAGAGCCACCCACTGCCATGGCTGTCCAAAACATCACTGATGTAGTGGCCTGGGGAACAAGGGAGACAGAACAGAGTGTACATTAAGCTTTCAGAATTGTGTGCGTGCGTGCGTGCGTGCGTGCATACCTGTGTGCATTTTACCTGTATACATGTTGTCTCCCAGATGTGAGATCACACTTGACAATTTGTAGATATTGTCTGGCTGGTGTCTCTGTAAGGAAACACATTTAATAATAGGATTGTTACTTTGTCTACAGGAAAGGAGCCTTCTATAACTGCCTCATCTTGATCCGCCCACTATCTCAAATGGATCTAATTATCTGTTCTTTATCTCTCTCTCTCTCTCTCCTCACCACAGCGGCTGCCTGCTGCCCCTTCTCACTGTCAGCTGGTTTCTCTAGCTGGTCAGAGGAATTTGAAGCTGATGTGGGTATATCAAATGTAGTGTAAGTACAAAACAAAAAGTGAAGTGGAAACCTATCAACAAATATACTCTTAATTTCAGCTTCTGACTTGCTTTCCTCAACAGTCCTGTTTCATGAGAGGGTGTTCTGCATGATGTCAGTAACACAATGTCCTACCTGGTCTATCAAGGGGGCCTTTCGGGGAGTTTGCAGGTGTGCTGTCCATGTTGTTTTTCCCCAGTGAGCTTGCCCTGTGTAAATCGATGGCATTGAAAATCAATATCTAGTGCGTGAAAATCCTGGTGTGTGCTGCTTGATCAATGTGCAATGGCCCCAAACAGAGTGTAAACCAACCTGGCTCCATGCTGGACAGGGACTGTCTCCCCACATAGGGCTGGGAGGGTCAGTTCTGCAGGGATGGACATGGGATCATCCACCTTCTCTGGCTCCCAGTCGCCTGCAGTAAACCGCTTAATATGAAGCATTAGGACCCTGCTCAGAGACAGACAGACGGACAGGCAGGCATTCACACAGACGGACAGACAGACAGACAGACAGACAAAGGCAGGCAGGCAGGCATTCACACAGACAAAGGAATAAGTCTTGTACTCAAATCAATAACCCAGTTTGGTGAGTTAGATCAGGACTGAGATGATGAGGGGGGGACTCACCGGGGCAGGCTGAGGAAGTGCCTAGTCACAGATGCCATGCTGCCTGAGCACTCCCTGCATGCACACTCTAACGCAGATGGCTAGGTGACAAAGCATAGCAATACAATTATGACCATTATGACATTAATGATAGTGTTCCTTGACTTACTCACTAACTCTTGGTTTAAGCTAAGTGCTGACCTTAAAGTAGAGGTCCAGGCTGTGTGTCAGGTAATGGCTCAGGCTCAGTGACAGGTGATTGTAATCCTCCTGACCATACACTAGAACTCCACAGCTTCAGAAGGACGGAAAGAAATGCATCAGCTCTCCAACACAAACCTTTTGATCCCTCAACACACTAACTATCTTAATGCTTTACCTCTGTATCCTGCATGTTATGCTGACATTAAACCTCCTCACAAATGTGATGAAGACATCAAGGTACACCGTATACAAATGACAGCGGTTACCTGGTGCAGGTACGGAAGTCTTCAGCTTGAATTCTAACTGCTTCACGGGGCAGCTGTATGGCTCTGGTGAGCCCATTAATGCCATACCCTCCTCCTTCAGCTGAAAGAGGAGGAGCACCACACATTCATGGGCATCCTGAGAGAAGAATGGAAAAGAAACAGAAAATACATCAACAACTACAACTGAAACAGAGCTAAGAAAAAAGATTGTCACGTGTCACAGGTTTATTGTTCAGTGAGTCTTTTAGCATATAATATCTTACCTGTTCATCGTCGTCCTCATAGTCCTCATTTACAACGGAGAGACAGCTCTTGACTGTTTGAAGGATTTTCTTCTTTTCCTTGTTCTTAGCATTAACTGGGCCTCCAGAAAGCCTTGCCTGATGTAACTCGGCCAAGCAGCTGTGGAGGGAGACAAAGACATGCATTCAGGTTTCACTCTCTCACTTTGGCCACAGATTAGCTCTGTGCTTCTACTTTAGCATCTGATCAAATATGATTCAACTGATTCCTGATTGTGACAGGAAATCACCTCTGGTGTTAATCAGTAGCTGAGTTGGGTGTGGTTTTATCTTTAAAAATCATATGAGGCAGTAAGAGTGTACGAAAGACAGTATACATACAGTATACTGAACAAAAACATAAATGTAACATGTGAAGTGTTGGTCCCATGTTTCATGAGCTGAAATAAAAGATCCCAGAAATGTTCCATACGCACAAAAATCTTATTTCTCTCAAATTCTGTGCACAAATTTGTTTACATACCTGTTAGTGAGCATTTATCCTTTGCCAAGATAATCCATCAACCTGGCAGGTGGCATATCATATCAAGAACCTTGTGCTGAGGACAATAAAAGGCCACTCTAAAATGTGCAGTTTTGTCACACAACACAATACCACAGATGTCTCAGGTTTTGAGGGAGTGTGCAATTGGCATGCTGACTGCAGGAATGTCCACCAGAGCTGTTGCCAGAGAATTGAATGTTAATTTCTATACCATAAGCCACCTCCAACATAAATTTAGAGAATTTGGCAGTACATCCAACCGGTCTCACAACCGCAGACCACATGTAACCACACAAGCCCAGGACCACATCCGGCTTCGTCACCTGCTTGAGGATCATCTGAGGGGGTGCTGAGGAGTATTTCTGTCTGTAATAAAGCCCTTTTGTGGAGAAATCTCATTCTGATTGGCTGGGCCTAGCTCCCCAGTGGGTGGGCCTATGCCCTCCCAGCCCCACCAATGGCTGCGCCTTGCTCAGTTGTGAAATCCATAGATTATGGCCCAATTAATTTATTTCAATAGACTGATTTCCTTAGATGAACTGTAACTGAGTAAAATCTTTGAAATTGTTGCATGTTGTGTTTATATTTTTGATTAGTATACACATACATACATACATGCATACTGTACTTACTGTACATACATACCACAGGAGGTTGATGGCACCTCAATTGGGGAGGACGGGCTCGTGGTAATGGCTGGAGCGGAATAGGTGGAATGCTATCAAATACATCAAACATATGGTTTCCATGTGTTTGATGCCATTCCATTTGCTCCGTTCCAGACATCATTACGAGCCGTCCTCCCCCTCAGCAGCCTCCACTGATACATACATTGAGGCGGGACTTGGGTACTGTAACTATAAGTGTCTAGGTGGGTGGGTCAGTGTGTGTACAGGTGGAACAGAGCGAGGCTGTATACCATAGCAGTTTAGAGGAGGGGGGGAGGAACTCCAGAGGTCCTGCTGTCTCAGGATGTCTCTGCAAAATGCTGGCAGCCCCAGCAGGCACTGCAGAGCAGAGTTCATGAAGCAGCTGTTGCCAATATTTGGCAACCTGTGGGAAAGAAGCCATCATTTACACAATAATATCTGAACTGTGGACCAAAGGTAAACTAATGAATGGATTTGTAAGGCATGAACGCAAGAGAACTCTTAGAACCACACAGAATTATTTTAAACAAAAAGCAGAGCTCAGAGATAAGAGTTTTACCCGAGGAGCTTGGTGTTGTCTTTGCCCTCGCCTGTGCAGCTCTGCTCCTCCAGCTGGGTGCTACTCTTGCTGAACAGGTTGCAGAGGCGGGCCATGGCGTCCGGAGACCTGACCAATGGCCTGGAGGAAGAGAGACAGGTTAGAGGCCTCAGTAGCAGTAGCTCAACACCAATCTGTCTGTTTGAACACTGTTTTAATGTACAGGCATACAGATATTCCTTACCATGTCAAATCACATTTTATTTGTCACATACACATGGTTAGCAGATGTTAATGCGAGTCATGGTGTGAGTGACCACTCTTATGTAGAGTCGAGTGAGATGAAGGTGGCTATTGTCTACAGTACTTACCTCTCCAAGGAGACAGAGGAAGCCCTCAGGTCAATGGAGGCCTCTGCGGAGAGAGACCGAGAGATGGACAGGGGTAAGAGAGAAGCTTTGTCAAAGATGAATTGAGAAGAATAGCACCAACAAATAGCACCCGTTTACAGACCTGCGATGCCAGCAAATCGGGGTACCATTATATTTGTCTGTGGAACAACTGCCCCCACCTCTTTGACCTCAGAGCTCATGAGATCTCTGTAAAGACACACAGACATATGCATTAGGTTAGCTATATTATATTGGCTTTTTCATTTCAATTCAATGGCGTTGGTTGGCATGAAATTTGATATCAGGATGCAGTACCTGGCAGTCTCACTGTCTTTGTTGGTCTCTCCATGGTGGTCCAGGGGGTTTGGAGAGGAGGACTGGGGGCAGGGAGGAGACGTGGATTGGGGAGGAAGGACAGGCAGGACTGGGGGGAGTGGCAGAGGAGGATGACTGAGTTGAGACAGCCAGGGAAGCACTAAAAGGGGAGCAGGTCTGTAATCCTTCCTCTTCTGAAGAAGAAGAAGAAGAAGAAGAAGAAGAAGAAGAGAGATAGATGACATGTGGAGAGAGGAGAGGGAATAGAGGCTGAAAAACTTGGAGAGAGTGGAAGGGGATCTGGCAGGGGATCCAGGGGGTGAGGGGGGTGGAGTGCCGATTGGTGTTCGTCCAGACAAGGGGTCGAGGGGCGTCAGAGATGTTGTAGACGGTTTCAAATGGAAAGAAGGGAGAAATGAAGAATCAAGTTGGTGGTGATCCTTTACGTTCTTCTTCTCCCGGTTTTTCCAAACTGACGCAGTTACCATGCTGGCATTCAATTGCGTCAGTTTGGGTGGGATTGGGAACGGCGATGGACAGCGGCTCCCAATCCCAGGGCGAACTCTGCACTTCTTTTTCTGTTTGGAGAAACATTATATAGCTAATACAGTACATACAATTTCTAATAAAAATATCTTTCTTGCTTCAAAACAGAGCTTGATATAGCAGCAAAGGTCACACCCAAACCACATAATGTGACCATAAATAAAGAACTCATCTCCCAATCATAGTGAATTCTGTATCATAGGCTGACAAATAGCAAAAATACATGTTTATAAAAATAAAACCATTGTAACCATACAGTTATACCCTCTGTCCCAAATCCTGCCATTTGGGACACATAAATAGACAATGAAACAACTAGGAATAGCTGAAAAGAATAGAATATACTCTAAATTGTAACAGAAGTAGATAAATTCTAGACCAGACTAGACATATACCTTTTTACAGCAACACAAACATCCCATTTCAGTGTATTTGTAGACTATGCCTTATTTTGCAGAACATCAAAATATGTTACCTATTTAACATTGTGATGTCATAAACCAAATTATGATGCCCTTGACTACGCGTTACCAGCGTAAATAGCCAACAAATCACACACACCAAAATGTTGAAAAATTATTTACAAAATGAATTGACCGTGTATTCAGAGTTATTCCTATTTCATAAAATATACAAAATAACTAGGTTCTTGCCAATAAACTTGTTTTTCTATTGAGAAAACATTGGGATCTCTTTCTCCGACGCTCCCTGGGCCAGTGACGCGTGATTGTAAGGGATATGGTAAGAGGCTAGGAAATTCGAAGTACTGTCTATCAGATCCAAAATAAATGTTATTGGCCAAGTGGCCTACATTCACACATACACAGAATTTGACTCGGTGAATTGGTGCTGCCAGCAATAGACAAATGTACAGACACATTTACAGCCTATACAATATACAGTAAACATAAAACATATTTATTTGCTTCTATCTTTTTAAGATACTTTAGAGTAACATTTTATTATGGAAAGTAAAATGCCTATTTCACTTCAGTTGACGCTGATCTGATACAGATCAAACGTGTAGCTTTGCAATGGTTGTTAGGAGGACCTTTTAAAAAGAAAAGGAGAGCCGCACATTCTAGCTCAGACGCAATAATTTAATAACCTAATATCCAACGTTCCGACCGACAAGCTGTCTTCATCAGGGTATAATGTTAGGAGGACCTTAACACAGATGGATCTATTCATCTCTGACGTACCTCATTAAAAAGGTGCCACTCTGCCTAGTGACTGTAAACTAAACAAAAATACTAACGCTAGTAAATGTATGGTATATTTGCTGTTCTGTAAACCCAGTTGGTCTCCACCGCACCAGTCACAACTGTCAACAGATCACGACATAAATGCAAAGCATCATTTGTTCTCGCAGAGTAGATTGTAGATCCCACTACCATCTGGATAAACTGGCACCCCAGGTGTATGATTACAACAACACATTCATATGATTGACCAGTTAGTGGTTGTAGCTATCAGACTCAGAGAGCGTTCAAGGCTGCAAGTTGGGCAGCAAACCGTTAAACTGCACCTACTTCTGAGTTTTGTGTCATCAAAGATGGCGATTTGCTGGTAGAGTGGCCAGACGGAAGCCACTTCTCAGTAAAAGGCACATGACAGCACGCTTGGAGTTAGCCAAAAGCCACCTAAAGACTCTCAGACCATGAGAAACAAGATTCTCTGGTCTGATTAAACCAAGACTGAACTCTTTGGCCTGAATGCCAAGCGTCACATCTGGAAGAAACCTGGCACCATTTCTACGGTGAAGCATGGTGGTGGCAGCATCATGATGTGGGGATGTTTTTCAGTAGCAGGGACTGGGAGACTAGTCAGGATCGAGGGAAAGATGAATGGCACAAAGTACAGAGAGATCCTTGATGAAAACCAGCTCCAGAGCGTTCAGGATCTCAGACTGGGGCGAAGGGGTCTTCTTTCAACAGGACAATGACCATAAGCACACAACCAAGACAAGCGCAGGAGTGGCTTGGGGACAAGTCTCTGAATGTCCTTGAGTGGTCCAGCCAGAGCCGGACTTGAACCTGATCGAATATCTCTGGAGACCTGACAATAGCTGTGCAGCGACGCTCCCCCATCCAACCTGACAGAGCTTGAGAGGATCTGCAGAGAAGAATGGGAGAAACTCACCAAACACAGGTGTGCCAAGCTTGTAGCGTCATACCCAAGAAGACTCGAGACTGTAATCGCTGCCAAAGGTGCTTCAACAAAGTACTCAGTAAAGGTCTGAAAACTTATGTAAATGTGATAGTTCACCTTTTGGTTTCTTTATAAATTTGCAAAGAAATCTAAAAACCTGTTTTTGCAGTCATTATGGGGTATTGTGTGTAGATTGATTTGAAGAACAAAAAACAATTTAATACATTTTAGAATAAGGCTGTAACTTAACAAAATGTGGAAAAAGTCAAGGGGTCTGAATACTTTCTGAATGCACTATAGGTACATTTATTAACTACCATGTACAGTAAAGGAAAATAAATGACACTAGGTCGGTGAGATGTTTTATATTTATACAGTTGTAAACATACAGTAGGTAGCCTACAGTGGGTACATGCTTTGCGGTGTAGGCTGTTTCTTCTGGTGGTCTAGGGCAGCCTGATGTCCTGGTGGTCTAGGGCAGCCTGATGTCCTGGTGGTCTAGGGCAGTCTGGGGTCTAGGGCAGCCTGATGTCCTGGTGGTTTAGGGCAGCCTGATGTTCTGGTGGTCTAGGGCAGCCTGATGGTCTAGGGCAGCCTGATGTCCTGGTGGTCTAGGGCAGCCTGATGGTCTAGGGCAGCCTGATGTCCTGGTGGTATAGGGCAGCCTGATGCCCTGGTGGTTTAGGGCAGCCCGTTGCCCTGGTGGTTTAGAGCAGAATTATTCCCTGGTGGTCTAGGGCAGCTTGGTGGTGGTCTAAGACAGCTTGATGGTGGTCTAGGGCAGAATGATGCCCTGGTGGTCTAGGGCAGCTTTATTCCCTGGTGGTCTAGGAAAGCCTGGAAGTCTAGGGTAGCCTGATTCCCTGGTGGTCTAGGGCTGCCTGGTGGTCTAGGGTAGCCTGATTCCTTCCCTGGTAGTCTAGGATAGCCTGATGGTGGTCTAGGGGAGGCTGGTGGTCTAGGGCAGCCTGATTCTTCGGTGGTCTATGGCAGCCTGATGGTGGTCTAGGGCAGCCTGATGGTGGTCTAGGATAGCTTGATGGTGGTCGAGGGCAGCCTGATGGTGGTCTAGGGCAGCTTGATGGTGGTGTATGGCAGCCTGATGGTGGTGTAGGGCAGCCTGATGGTGGTCTAGGGTAGCTTGATGGTGGTGTAGGGTAGCCTGATGGTGGTCTAGGGCAGCTTGATGGTGGTGTAGGGCAGCCTGATGGTGGTCTAGGGTAGCTTGATGGTGGTGTAGGGTAGCCTGATGGTGGTCTAGGGCAGCTTGATGGTGGTGTAGGGTAGCCTGATGGTGGTCTAGGGCAGCTTGATGGTGGTGTAGGGCAGCCTGATGGTGGTGTAGGGCAGCCTGATGGTGGTCTAGGGCAGCTTGATGGTGGTGTAGGGTAGCCTGATGGTGGTCTAGGGCAGCTTGATGGTGGTCTAGGGCAGCTTGATGGTGGTGTAGGGCAGACTGAAGGTGGTCTAGGGCAGCCTAATTCGATTTATCTGATGTTTCTTGGTGTTGTGGTAGGTGTTATTCCAGGTGGTCCCTGAGCTCTGTGCCTCTACCTGAGTTTTACGATGGGTTCTCCTGGTGCTTCTCCTGGTCCTGAGCGGCCTGGTCTCCTTCACCTGCTCCCCTACAATGAGAAATGACAGGTAGATCTTACATGTACATACAATGTCTGGAAAATAACACATATAGAGGGATTACAGGTTAAAGGGATGACTCTTAATGCACGGTCAATTAATCATCTTTCTAGCTTTGGTAAACACTCCATTTGTGGCATTCTTCTCAAATGTGTGGGCTAGAGCCTTACCTGCAGACATAGAACAGGATGTAGGCAGTCTGTGCCCTCGCCCTCAGCACAGTGGCCTCATCTGTCCTCAAGACACGTGCGTCATCCAAGCAGAGCCACCCACTGCCATGGCTGTCCAAAACATCACTGATGTAGTGGCCTGGGGAACAAGGGAGACAGAACAGAGTGTACATTAAGCTTTCAGAATTGTGTGCGTGCGTGCGTGCGTGCGTGCATACCTGTGTGCATTTTACCTGTATACATGTTGTCTCCCAGATGTGAGATCACACTTGACAATTTGTAGATATTGTCTGGCTGGTGTCTCTGTAAGGAAACACATTTAATAATAGGATTGTTACTTTGTCTACAGGAAAGGAGCCTTCTATAACTGCCTCATCTTGATCCGCCCACTATCTCAAATGGATCTAATTATCTGTTCTTTATCTCTCTCTCTCTCTCTCCTCACCACAGCGGCTGCCTGCTGCCCCTTCTCACTGTCAGCTGGTTTCTCTAGCTGGTCAGAGGAATTTGAAGCTGATGTGGGTATATCAAATGTATTGTAAGTACAAAACAAAAAGTGAAGTGGAAACCTATCAACAAATATACTCTTAACTTCAGCTTCTGACTTGCTTTCCTCAACAGTCCTGTTTCATGAGAGGGTGTTCTGCATGATGTCAGTAACACAATGTCCTACCTGGTCTATCAAGGGGGCCTTTCGGGGAGTTTGCAGGTGTGCTGTCCATGTTGTTTTTCCCCAGTGAGCTTGCCCTGTGTAAATCGATGGCATTGAAAATCAATATCTAGTGCGTGAAAATCCTGGTGTGTGCTGCTTGATCAATGTGCAATGGCCCCAAACAGAGTGTAAACCAACCTGGCTCCATGCTGGACAGGGACTGTCTCCCCACATAGGGCTGGGAGGGTCAGTTCTGCAGGGATGGACATGGGATCATCCACCTTCTCTGGCTCCCAGTCGCCTGCAGTAAACCGCTTAATATGAAGCATTAGGACCCTGCTCAGAGACAGACAGACGGACAGGCAGGCATTCACACAGACAGACAGACAGACAGACAGACAAAGGCAGGCAGGCAGGCATTCACACAGACAAAGGAATCAGTCTTGTACTCAAATCAATAACCCAGTTTGGTGAGTTAGATCAGGACTGAGATGATGAGGGGGGGACTCACCGGGGCAGGCTGAGGAAGTGCCTAGTCACAGATGCCATGCTGCCTGAGCACTCCCTGCATGCACACTCTAACGCAGATGGCTAGGTGACAAAGCATAGCAATACAATTATGACCATTATGACATTAATGATAGTGTTCCTTGACTTACTCACTAACTCTTGGTTTAAGCTAAGTGCTGACCTTAAAGTAGAGGTCCAGGCTGTGTGTCAGGTAATGGCTCAGGCTCAGTGACAGGTGATTGTAATCCTCCTGACCATACACTAGAACTCCACAGCTTCAGAAGGACGGAAAGAAATGCATCAGCTCTCCAACACAAACCTTTTGATCCCTCAACACACTAACTATCTTAATGCTTTACCTCTGTATCCTGCATGTTATGCTGACATTAAACCTCCTCACAAATGTGATGAAGACATCAAGGTACACCGTATACAAATGACAGCGGTTACCTGGTGCAGGTGCAGGAAGTCTTCAGCTTGAATTCTAACTGCTTCACGGGGCAGCTGTATGGCTCTGGTGAGCCCATTAATGCCATACCCTCCTCCTTCAGCTGAAAGAGGAGGAGCACCACACATTCATGGGCATCCTGAGAGAAGAATGGAAAAGAAACAGAAAATACATCAACAACTACAACTGAAACAGAGCTAAGAAAAAAGATTGTCACGTGTCACAGGTTTATTGTTCAGTGAGTCTTTTAGCATATAATATCTTACCTGTTCATCGTCGTCCTCATAGTCCTCATTTACAACGGAGAGACAGCTCTTGACTGTTTGAAGGATTTTCTTCTTTTCCTTGTTCTTAGCATTAACTGGGCCTCCAGAAAGCCTTGCCTGATGTAACTCGGCCAAGCAGCTGTGGAGGGAGACAAAGACATGCATTCAGGTTTCACTCTCTCACTTTGGCCACAGATTAGCTCTGTGCTTCTACTTTAGCATCTGATCAAATATGATTCAACTGATTCCTGATTGTGACAGGAAATCACCTCTGGTGTTAATCAGTAGCTGAGTTGGGTGTGGTTTTATCTTTAAAATTCATATGAGGCAGTAAGAGTGTCACGAAAGACAGTATACATACAGTACATACATACAGTATACTGAACAAAAACATAAATGTAACATGTGAAGTGTTGGTCCCATGTTTCATGAGCTGAAATAAAAGATCCCAGAAATGTTCCATACGCACAAAAATCTTATTTCTCTCAAATTCTGTGCACAAATTTGTTTACATACCTGTTAGTGAGCATTTATCCTTTGCCAAGATAATCCATCAACCTGGCAGGTGGCATATCATATCAAGAACCTTGTGCTGAGGACAATAAAAGGCCACTCTAAAATGTGCAGTTTTGTCACACAACACAATACCACAGATGTCTCAGGTTTTGAGGGAGTGTGCAATTGGCATGCTGACTGCAGGAATGTCCACCAGAGCTGTTGCCAGAGAATTGAATGTTAATTTCTATACCATAAGCCACCTCCAACATAAATTTAGAGAATTTGGCAGTACATCCAACCGGTCTCACAACCGCAGACCACATGTAACCACACAAGCCCAGGACCACATCCGGCTTCGTCACCTGCGGGATCATCTGAGGGGGTGCTGAGGAGTATTTCTGTCTGTAATAAAGCCCTTTTGTGGAGAAATCTCATTCTGATTGGCTGGGCCTAGCTCCCAGTGGGTGGGCCTATGCCCTCCCAGCCCCACCAATGGCTGCGCCCTTGCTCAGTCGTGAAATCCATAGATTATGGCCCAATTAATTTATTTCAATAGACTGATTTCCTTAGATGAACTGTAACTGAGTAAAATCTTTGAAATTGTTGCATGTTGTGTTTATATTTTTGATTAGTATACACATACATACATACATGCATACTGTACTTACTGTACATACATACCACAGGAGGTTGATGGCACCTCAATTGGGGAGGACGGGCTCGTGGTAATGGCTGGAGCGGAATAAGTGGAATGCTATCAAATACATCAAACATATGGTTTCCATGTGTTTGATGCCATTCCATTGCTCCGTTCCAGACATCATTACGAGCCGTCCTCCCCTCAGCAGCCTCCACTGATACATACATTGAGGCGGGACTTGGGTACTGTAACTATAAGTGTCTAGGTGGGTGGGTCAGTGTGTGTACAGGTGGAACAGAGCGAGGCTGTATACCATAGCAGTTTAGAGGAGGGAGGAACTCCAGAGGTCCTGCTGTCTCAGGATGTCTCTGCAAAATGCTGGCAGCCCCAGCAGGCACTGCAGAGCAGAGTTCATGAAGCAGCTGTTGCCAATATTTGGCAACCTGTGGGAAAGAAGCCATCATTTACACAATAATATCTGAACTGTGGACCAAAGGTAAACTAATGAATGGATTTGTAAGGCATGAACGCAAGATAACTCTTAGAACCACACAGAATTATTTTAAACAAAAAGCAGAGCTCAGAGATAAGAGTTTTACCCGAGGAGCTTGGTGTTGTCTTTGCCCTCGCCTGTGCAGCTCTGCTCCTCCAGCTGGGTGCTACTCTTGCTGAACAGGTTGCAGAGGCGGGCCATGGCGTCCGGAGACCTGACCAATGGCCTGGAGGAAGAGAGACAGGTTAGAGGCCTCAGTAGCAGTAGCTCAACACCAATCTGTCTGTTTGAACACTGTTTTAATGTACAGGCATACAGATATTCCTTACCATGTCAAATCACATTTTATTTGTCACATACACATGGTTAGCAGATGTTAATGCGAGTCATGGTGTGAGTGACCACTCTTATGTAGAGTCGAGTGAGATGAAGGTGGCTATTGTCTACAGTACTTACCTCTCCAAGGAGACAGAGGAAGCCCTCAGGTCAATGGAGGCCTCTGCGGAGAGAGACCGAGAGACGGACAGCGGTAAGAGAGAAGCTTTGTCAAAGATGAATTGAGAAGAATAGCACCAACAAATAGCACCCGTTTACAGACCTGCGATTCCAGCAAATCGGGGTACCATTATATTTGTCTGTGGAACAACTGCCCCCACCTCTTTGACCTCAGAGCTCATGAGATCTCTGTAAAGACACACAGACATATGCATTAGGTTAGCTATATTATATTGGCTTTTTCATTTCAATTCAATGGCGTTGGTTGGCATTAAATTTGATATCAGGCTGCAGTACCTGGCAGTCTCACTGTCTTTGTTGGTCTCTCCATGGTGGTCCAGGGGGTTTGGAGAGGAGGACTGGGGGCAGGGAGGAGATGTGGATTGGGGAGGAAGGACAGGCAGGACTGGGGGGAGTGGCAGAGGAGGATGACTGAGTTGAGACAGCCAGGGAAGCACTAAAAGGGGAGCAGGTCTGTAATCCTTCCTCTTCTGAAGAAGAAGAAGAAGAAGAAGAAGAAGAAGAGATAGATGACATGTGGAGAGAGGAGAGGGAAGAGAGGCTGAAAAACTTGGAGAGAGTGGAAGGGGATCTGGCAGGGGATCCAGGGGGTGAGGGGGGTGGAGTGCCGATTGGTGTTCGTCCAGACAAGGGGTCGAGGCGTCAGAGATGTTGTAGACGGTTTCAAACGGAAAGAAGGGAGAAATGAAGAATCAAGTTGGTGGTGATCCTTTACGTTCTTCTTCTCCCGGTTTTTCCAAACTGACGCAGTTACCATGCTGGCATTCAATTCCGTCAGTTTGGGTGGGATTGGGAACGGCGATGGACAGCGGCTCCCAATCCCAGGGCGAACTCTGCACTTCTTTTTCTGTTTGGAGAAACATTATATAGCTAATACAGTACATACAATTTCTAATAAAAATATCTTTCTTGCTTCAAAACAGAGCTTGATATAGCAGCAAAGGTCACACCCAAACCACATAATGTGACCATAAATAAAGAACTCATCTCCCAATCATAGTGAATTCTGTATCATAGGCTGACAAATAGCAAAAATACATGTTTATAAAAATAAAACCATTGTAACCATACAGTTATACCCTCTGTCCCAAATCCTGCCATTTGGGACACATAAATAGACAATGAAACAACTAGGAATAGCTGAAAAGAATAGAATATACTCTAAATTGTAACAGAAGTAGATAAATTCTAGACCAGACTAGACATATACCTTTTACAGCAACACAAACATCCCATTTCAGTGTATTTGTAGACTATGCCTTATTTTGCAGAACATCAAAATATGTTACCTATTTAACATTGTGATGTCATAAACCAAATTATGATGCCCTTGACTACGCGTTACCAGCGTAAATAGCCAACAAATCACACACACCAAAATGTTGAAAAATTATTTACAAAATGAATTGACCGTGTATTCAGAGTTATTCCTATTTCATAAAATATACAAAATAACTAGGTTCTTGCCAATAAACTTGTTTTCTATTGAGAAAACATTGGGATCTCTTTCTCCGACGCCTCCTGGGCCAGTGACGCGTGATTGTAAGGGATATGGTAAGAGGCTAGGAAATTCGAAGTACTGTCTATCAGAATCAAAATAAATGTTATTGGCCAAGTGGCCTACATTCACACATACACAGAATTTGACTCAGTGAATTGGTGCTGCCAGCAATAGACAAATGTACAGACACATTTACAGCCTATACAATATACAGTAAACATAAAACATATTTATTTGCTTCTATCTTTTTAAGATACTTTAGAGTAACATTTTATTATGGAAAGTAAAATGCCAATTTCACTTCAGTTGACGCTGATCTGATACAGATCGAACGTGTAGCTTTGCAATGGTTGTTAGGAGGACCTTTGAAAAAGAAAAGGAGAGCCGCACATTCTAGCTCAGACGCAATAATTTAATAACCTAATATCCAACGTTCCGACCGACAAGCTGTCTTCATCAGGGTATAATGTTAGGAGGACCTTAACACAGATGGCTCTATTCATCTCTGACGTACCTCATTAAAAGGTGCCACTCTGCCTAGTGACTGTAAACTAAACAAAAATACTAACGCTAGTAAATGTATGGTATATTTGCTGTTCTGTAAACCCAGTTGGTCTCCATCGCACCAGTCACAACTGTCAACAGATCACGACATAAATGCAAAGCATCATTTGTTCTCGCAGAGTAGATTGTAGATCCCACTACCATCTGGATAAACTGGCACCCCAGGTGTATGATTACAACAACACATTCATATGATTGACCAGTTAGTGGTTGTAGCTATCAGACTCAGAGAGCGTTCAAGGCTGCAAGTTGGGCAGCAAACCGTTAAACTGCACCTACTTCTGAGTTTTGTGTCATCAAAGATGGCGATTTGCTGGTAGAGTGGCCAGACGGAAGCCACTTCTCAGTAAAAGGCACATGACAGCACGCTTGGAGTTAGCCAAAAGCCACCTAAAGACTCTCAGACCATGAGAAACAAGATTCTCTGGTCTGATTAAACCAAGATTGAACTCTTTGGCCTGAATGCCAAGCATCACATCTGGAGGAAACCTGGCACCATTTCTACGGTGAAGCATGGTGGTGGCAGCATCATGATGTGGGGATGTTTTTCAGTAGCAGGGACTGGGAGACTAGTCAGGATCGAGGGAAAGATGAATGGCACAAAGTACAGAGAGATCCTTGAGACAACGCAGGAGTGGCTTGGGGACAAGTCTCTGAATGTCCTTGAGTGGTCCAGCCAGAGCCCGGACTTGAACCTGATCGAATATCTCTGGAGACCTGACAATAGCTGTGCAGCGACGCTCCCCATCCAGCCTGACAGAGCTTGAGAGGATCTGCAGAGAAGAATGGGAGAAACCAAACACAGGTGTGCCAAGCTTGTAGCGTCATACCCAAGAAGACTCGAGACTGTAATCGCTGCCAAAGGTGCTTCAACAAAGTACTCAGTAAAAGGTCTGAAAACTTATGTAAATGTGATAGTTCAGCTTTTTGGTTTCTTTATAAATTTGCAAAGAAATCTAAAAACCTGTTTTTGCAGTCATTATGGGGTATTGTGTGTAGATTAATTAGAAGAAAAAAAAACAATTTAATACATTTTAGAATAAGGCTGTAACTTAACAAAATGTGGAAAAAGTCAAGGGGTCGGAATACTTTCTGAATGCACTGTAGGTACATTTATTAACTACCATGTACAGTAAAAGAAAAAAAATTACACTAGGTCGGTGAGATGTTTTATATTTATACAGTTGTACAGTTGTAAACATACAGTAGATAGTACATGCTTTGCGGTGTAGGCTGTTTCTTCTGGTGGTCTAGGGCAGCCTGATGTCCTGGTGGTCTAGGGCAGCCTGGGTTCTAGGGCAGCCTGATGTCCTGGTGGTTTAGGGCAGCCTGATGTTCTGGTGGTCTGGGGCAGCCTGATGGTCTAGGGCAGCCTGATGTCCTGGTGGTCTAGGGCAGCATGATGGTCTAGGGCAGCCTGATGTCCTGGTGGTATAGGGCAGCCTGATGCCCTGGTGGTTTAGGGCAGCCCGTTGCCCTGGTGGTTTAGAGTAGAATTATTCCCTGGTGGTCTTGTGCAGCTTGGTGGTGGTCTAAGACAGCTTGATGGTGGTCTAGGGCAGAATGATGCCCTGGTGGTCTAGGGCAGCTTTATTCCCTGGTGGTCTAGGAAAGCCTGGAAGTCTAGGGTAGCCTGATTCCCTGGTGGTCTAGGGCTGCCTGGTGGTCTAGGGTAGCCTGATTCCTTCCCTGGTAGTCTAGGATAGCCTGATGGTGGTCTAGGGAAGCTGGTGGTCTAGGGCTGCCTGATTCCTCGGTGGTCTAGGGCAGCCTGATGGTGGTCTAGGGCAGCCTGCTGGTGGTCTAGGGCAGCCTGATGGTGGTCTAGGATAGCTTGATGGTGGTCGAGGGCAGCTTGATGGTGGTCTAGGGCAGCTTGATGGTGGTCTAGGCAGCTTGATGGTGGTGTATGGCAGCCTGATGGTTGTGTAGGGCAGCCTGATGGTGGTGTAGGGCAGCCTGATGGTGGTCTAGGGCAGCTTGATGGTGGTCTAGGGCAGCTTGATGGTGGTGTATGGCAGCCTGATGGTGGTGTAGGGCAGCCTGATGGTGGTCTAGGGTAGCCTGATGGTGGTCTAGGGCAGCTTGATGGTGGTGTAGGGCAGCCTGAAGGTGGTCTAGGGCAGCCTAATTCGATTTATCTGATGTTTCTTGGTGTTGTGGTAGGTGTTATTCCAGGTGGTCCCTGAGCTCTGTGCCTCTACCTGAGTTTTAGATGGGTTCTCCTGGTGCTTCTCCTGGTCCTGAGCGGCCTGGTCTCCTTCACCTGCTCCCCTACAATGAGAAATGACAGGTAGATCTTACATGTACATACAATGTCTGGAAAATAACACATATAGAGGGATTACAGGTTAAAGGGATGACTCTTAATGCACGGTCAATTAATCATCTTTCTAGCTTTGGTAAACACTTTTTTTTTCTTGATGACTCATTGTCGTCATTGACTCCATTTGTGGCATTCTTCTCAAATGTGTGGGCTAGAGCCTTACCTGCAGACATAGAACAGGATGTAGGCAGTCTGTGCCTCGCCCTCAGCACAGTGGCCTCATCTGTCCTCAAGACACGTAAGGTCATCCAAGCAGAGCCACCCACTGCCATGGCTGTCCAAAACATCACTGATGTAGTGGCCTGGGGAACAAGGGAGACAGAACAGAGTGTACATTAAGCTTTCAGAATTGTGTGCGTATGCGTGCATGCGTGCATACCTGTGTGCATTTTACCTGTATACATGTTGTCTCCCAGATGTGAGATCACACTTGACAATTTGTAGATATTGTCTGGCTGGTGTCTCTGTAAGGAAACACATTTAATAATAGGATTGTTACTTTGTCTACAGGAAAGGAGCCTTCTATAACTGCCTCATCTTGATCCGCCCACTATCTCAAATGGATCTAATTATCTGTTCTTTATCTCTCTCTCTCTCTCTCCTCACCACAGCGGCTGCCTGCTGCCCCTTCTCACTGTCAGCTGGTTTCTCTAGCTGGTCAGAGGAATTTGAAGCTGATGTGGGTATATCAAATGTAGTGTAAGTACAAAACAAAAAGTGAAGTGGAAACCTATCAACAAATATACTCTTAATTTCAGCTTCTGACTTGCTTTCCTCAACAGTCCTGTTTCATGAGAGGGTGTTCTGCATGATGTCAGTAACACAATGTCCTACCTGGTCTATCAAGGGAGCCTTTCGGGGAGTTTGCAGGTGTGCTGTCCATGTTGTTTTTCCCCAGTGAGCTTGCCCTGTGTAAATCGATGGCATTGAAAATCAATATCTAGTGCGTGAAAATCCTGGTGTGTGTTGCTTGATCAATGTGCAATGGCCCCAAACAGAGTGTAAACCAACCTGGCTCCATGCTGGACAGGGACTGTCTCCCCACATAGGGCTGGGAGGGTCAGTTCTGCAGGGATGGACATGGGATCATCCACCTTCTCTGGCTCCCAGTCGCCTGCAGTAAACCGCTTAATATGAAGCATTAGGACCCTGCTCAGAGACAGACAGACGGACAGGCAGGCATTCACACAGACAGACAGACAGACAGACAGACAGACAAAGGCAGGCAGGCAGGCATTCACACAGACAAAGGAATCAGTCTTGTACTCAAATCAATAACCCAGTTTGGTGAGTTAGATCAGGACTGAGATGATGAGGGGGGGACTCACCGGGGCAGGCTGAGGAAGTGCCTAGTCACAGATGCCATGCTGCCTGAGCACTCCCTGCATGCACACTCTAACGCAGATGGCTAGGTGACAAAGCATAGCAATACAATTATGACCATTATGACATTAATGATAGTGTTCCTTGACTTACTCACTAACTCTTGGTTTAAGCTAAGTGCTGACCTTAAAGTAGAGGTCCAGGCTGTGTGTCAGGTAATGGCTCAGGCTCAGTGACAGGTGATTGTAATCCTCCTGACCATACACTAGAACTCCACAGCTTCAGAAGGACGGAAAGAAATGCATCAGCTCTCCAACACAAACCTTTTGATCCCTCAACACACTAACTATCTTAATGCTTTACCTCTGTATCCTGCATGTTATGCTGACATTAAACCTCCTCACAAATGTGATGAAGACATCAAGGTACACCGTATACAAATGACAGCGGTTACCTGGTGCAGGTACGGGAAGTCTTCAGCTTGAATTCTAACTGCTTCACGGGGCAGCTGTATGGCTCTGGTGAGCCCATTAATGCCATACCCTCCTCCTTCAGCTGAAAGAGGAGGAGCACCACACATTCATGGGCATCCTGAAAGAATGGAAAAGAAACAGAAAATACATCAACAACTACAACTGAAACAGAGCTAAGAAAAAAGATTGTCACGTGTCACAGGTTTATTGTTCAGTGAGTCTTTTAGCATATAATATCTTACCTGTTCATCGTCGTCCTCATAGTCCTCATTTACAACGGAGAGACAGCTCTTGACTGTTTGAAGGATTTTCTTATTTTCCTTGTTCTTAGCATTAACTGGGCCTCCAGAAAGCCTTGCCTGATGTAACTCGGCCAAGCAGCTGTGGAGGGAGACAAAGACATGCATTCAGGTTTCACTCTCTCACTTTGGCCACAGATTAGCTCTGTGCTTCTACTTTAGCATCTGATCAAATATGATTCAACTGATTCCTGATTGTGACAGGAAATCACCTCTGGTGTTAATCAGTAGCTGAGTTGGGTGTGGTTTTATCTTTAAAATTCATATGAGGCAGTAAGAGTGTACGAAAGACAGTATACATACAGTACATACATACAGTATACTGAACAAAAACATAAATGTAACATGTGAAGTGTTGGTCCCATGTTTCATGAGCTGAAATAAAAGATCCCAGAAATGTTCCATACGCACAAAAATCTTATTTCTCTCAAATTCTGTGCACAAATTTGTTTACATACCTGTTAGTGAGCATTTATCCTTTGCCAAGATAATCCATCAACCTGGCAGGTGGCATATCATATCAAGAACCTTGTGCTGAGGACAATAAAAGGCCACTCTAAAATGTGCAGTTTTGTCACACAACACAATACCACAGATGTCTCAGGTTTTGAGGGAGTGTGCAATTGGCATGCTGACTGCAGGAATGTCCACCAGAGCTGTTGCCAGAGAATTGAATGTTAATTTCTATACCATAAGCCACCTCCAACATAAATTTAGAGAATTTGGCAGTACATCCAACCGGTCTCACAACCGCAGACCACATGTAACCACACAAGCCCAGGACCACATCCGGCTTCGTCACCTGCGGGATCATCTGAGGGGGTGCTGAGGAGTATTTCTGTCTGTAATAAAGCCCTTTTGTGGAGAAATCTCATTCTGATTGGCTGGGCCTAGCTCCCCAGTGGGTGGGCCTATGCCCTCCCAGCCCCACCAATGGCTGCGCCTTGCTCAGTCGTGAAATCCATAGATTATGGCCCAATTAATTTATTTCAATAGACTGATTTCCTTAGATGAACTGTAACTGAGTAAAATCTTTGAAATTGTTGCATGTTGTGTTTATATTTTTGATTAGTATACACATACATACATACATACATGCATACTGTACTTACTGTACATACATACCACAGGAGGTTGATGGCACCTCAATTGGGGAGGACGGGCTCGTGGTAATGGCTGGAGCGGAATAAGTGGAATGCTATCAAATACATCAAACATATGGTTTCCATGTGTTTGATGCCATTCCATTTGCTCCGTTCCAGACATCATTACGAGCCGCCCTCCCCTCAGCAGCCTCCACTGATACATACATTGAGGCGGGACTTGGGTACTGTAACTATAAGTGTCTAGGTGGGTGGGTCAGTGTGTGTACAGGTGGAACAGAGCGAGGCTGTATACCATAGCAGTTTAGAGGAGGGGGAGGAACTCCAGAGGTCCTGCTGTCTCAGGATGTCTCTGCAAAATGCTGGCAGCCCCAGCAGGCACTGCAGAGCAGAGTTCATGAAGCAGCTGTTGCCAATATTTGGCAACCTGTGGGAAAGAAGCCATCATTTACACAATAATATCTGAACTGTGGACCAAAGGTAAACTAATGAATGGATTTGTAAGGCATGAACGCAAGATAACTCTTAGAACCACACAGAATTATTTTAGACAAAAAGCAGAGCTCAGAGATAAGAGTTTTACCCGAGGAGCTTGGTGTTGTCTTCACCCTCGCCTGTGCAGCTCTGCTCCCCCAGCTGGGTGCTACTCTTGCTGAACAGGTTGCGGAGGCGGGCCATGGCGTCCCGAGACCTGACCAATGGCCTGGAGGAAGAGAGACAGGTTAGAGGCCTTAGTAGCAGTAGCTCAATACCAATCTGTCTGTTTGAACACTGTTTTAATGTACAGGCATACAGATATTCCTTACCATGTCAAATAAAATTTTATTTGTCACATACACATGGTTATCAGATGTTAATGCGAGTCATGGTGTGAGTGACCACTCTTATGTAGAGTTGAGTGAGATGAAGGTGGCTATTGTCTACAGTACTTACCTCTCCAAGGAGACAGAGGAAGCCCTCAGGTCAATGGAGGCCTCTGCGGAGAGAGAACGAGAGACGGACAGCGGTAAGAGAGAAGCTTTGTCAAAGATGAATTGAGAAGAATAGCACCAACAAATAGCACCCGTTTACAGACCTGCGATGCCAGCAAATCGGGGTACCATTATATTTGTCTGTGGAACAACTGCCTCCACCTCTTTGACCTCAGAGCTCATGAGATCTCTGTAAAGACACACAGACATATGCATTAGGTTAGCTATATTATATTGGCTTTTTCATTTCAATTCAATGGTGTTGGTTGGCATGAAATGCAGTACCTGGCAGTCTCACTGTCTTTGTTGGTCTCTCCATGGTGGTCCAGGGGGTTTGGAGAGGAGGACTGGGGGGCAGGGAGGAGATGTGGATTGGGGAGGAAGGACAGGCAGGACTGGGGGGAGTGGCAGAGGAGGATGACTGAGTTGAGACAGCCAGGGAAGCACTAAAAGGGGAGCAGGTCTGTAATCCTTCCTCTTCTGAAGAAGAAGAAGAAGAAGAAGAAGAAGAAGAAGAGATAGATGACATGTGGAGAGAGGAGAGGGAAGAGAGGCTGAAAAACTTGGAGAGAGTGGAAGGGGATCTGGCAGGGGATCCAGGGGGTGAGGGGGGTGGAGTGCCGATTGGTGTTCGTCCAGACAAGGGGTCGAGGGGCGTCAGAGATGTTGTAGACGGTTTCAAATGGAAAGAAGGGAGAAATGAAGAATCAAGTTGGTGGTGATCCTTTACGTTCTTCTTCTCCCGGTTTTTCCAAACTGACGCAGTTACCATGCTGGCATTCAATTCCGTCAGTTTGGGTGGGATTGGGAACGGCGATGGACAGCGGCTCCCAATCCCAGGGCGAACTCTGCACTTCTTTTTCTGTTTGGAGAAACATTATATAGCTAATACAGTACATACAATTTCTAATAAAAATATCTTTCTTGCTTCAAAACAGAGCTTGATATAGCAGCAAAGGTCACACCCAAACCACATAATGTGACCATAAATAAAGAACTCGTCACCCAATCATAGTGAATTCTGTATCATAGGCTGACAAATAGCAAAAATACATGTTTATAAAAATAAAACCATTGTAACCATACAGTTATACCCTCTGTCCCAAATCCTGCCATTTGGGACACATAAATAGACAATGAAACAACTAGGAATAGCTGAAAAGAATAGAATATACTCTAAATTGTAACAGAAGTAGATAAATTCTAGACCAGACTAGACATATACCTTTTACAGCAACACAAACATCCCATTTCAGTGTATTTGTAGACTATGCCTTATTTTGCAGAACATCAAAATATGTTACCTATTTAACATTGTGATGTCATAAACCAAATTATGATGCCCTTGACTACAGCGTTACCAGCGTAAATAGCCAACAAATCACACACACCAAAATGTTGAAAAATTATTTACAAAATGAATTGACCGTGTATTCAGAGTTATTCCTATTTCATAAAATATACAAAATAACTAGGTTCTTGCCAATAAACTTGTTTTTCTATTGAGAAAACATTGGGATCTCTTTCTCCGACGCTCCCTGGGCCAGTGACGCGTGATTGTAAGGGATATGGTAAGAGGCTAGGAAATTCGAAGTACTGTCTATCAGAATCAAAATAAATGTTATTGGCCAAGTGGCCTACATTCACACATACACAGAATTTGACTCAGTGAATTGGTGCTGCCAGCAATAGACAAATGTACAGACACATTTACAGCCTATACAATATACAGTAAACATAAAACATATTTATTTGCTTCTATCTTTTTAAGATACTTTAGAGTAACATTTTATTATGGAAAGTAAAATGCCAATTTCACTTCAGTTGACGCTGATCTGATACAGATCGAACGTGTAGCTTTGCAATGGTTGTTAGGAGGACCTTTGAAAAAGAAAAGGAGAGCCGCACATTCTAGCTCAGACGCAATAATTTAATAACCTAATATCCAACGTTCCGACCGACAAGCTGTCTTCATCAGGGTATAATGTTAGGAGGACCTTAACACAGATGGCTCTATTCATCTCTGACGCACCTCATTAAAAGGTGCCACTCTGCCTAGTGACTGTAAACTAAACAAAAATACTAACGCTAGTAAATGTATGGTATATTTGCTGTTCTGTAAACCCAGTTGGTCTCCATCGCACCAGTCACAACTGTCAACAGATCACGACATAAATGCAAAGCATCATTTGTTCTCGCAGAGTAGATTGTAGATCCCACTACCATCTGGATAAACTGGCACCCCAGGTGTATGATTACAACAACACATGCATATGATTGACCAGTTAGTGGTTGTAGCTATCAGACTCAGAGAGCGTTCAAGGCTGCAAGTTGGGCAGCAAACCGTTAAACTGCACCTACTTCTGAGTTTTGTGTCATCAAAGATGGCGATTTGCTGGTAGAGTGGCCAGACGGAAGCCACTTCTCAGTAAAAGGCACATGACAGCACGCTTGGAGTTAGCCAAAAGCCACCTAAAGACTCTCAGACCATGAGAAACAAGATTCTCTGGTCTGATTAAACCAAGATTGAACTCTTTGGCCTGAATGCCAAGCATCACATCTGGAGGAAACCTGGCACCATTTCTACGGTGAAGCATGGTGGTGGCAGCATAATGATGTGGGGATGTTTTTCAGTAGCAGGGACTGGGAGACTAGTCAGGATCGAGGGAAAGATGAATGGCACAAAGTACAGAGAGATCCTTGAGACAACGCAGGAGTGGCTTGGGGACAAGTCTCTGAATGTCCTTGAGTGGTCCAGCCAGAGCCCGGACTTGAACCTGATCGAATATCTCTGGAGACCTGACAATAGCTGTGCAGCGACGCTCCCCATCCAGCCTGACAGAGCTTGAGAGGATCTGCAGAGAAGAATGGGAGAAACCAAACACAGGTGTGCCAAGCTTGTAAGGCCATACCCAAGAAGACTCGAGACTGTAATCGCTGCCAAAGGTGCTTCAACAAAGTACTCAGTAAAAGGTCTGAAAACTTATGTAAATGTGATAGTTCAGCTTTTTGGTTTCTTTATAAATTTGCAAAGAAATCTAAAAACCTGTTTTTGCAGTCATTATGGGGTATTGTGTGTAGATTAATTAGAAGAAAAAAACAATTTAATACATTTTAGAATAAGGCTGTAACTTAACAAAATGTGGAAAAAGTCAAGGGGTCGGAATACTTTCTGAATGCACTGTAGGTACATTTATTAACTACCATGTACAGTAAAAGAAAAAAAATTACACTAGGTCGGTGAGATGTTTTATATTTATACAGTTGTACAGTTGTAAACATACAGTAGATAGTACATGCTTTGTGTGTAGGCTGTTTCTTCTGGTGGTCTAGGGCAGCCTGATGTCCTGGTGGTCTAGGGCAGCCTGGGTTCTAGGGCAGCCTGATGTCCTGGTGGTTTAGGGCAGCCTGATGTTCTGGTGGTCTGGGGCAGCCTGATGGTCTAGGGCAGCCTGATGTCCTGGTGGTCTAGGGCAGCATGATGGTCTAGGGCAGCCTGATGTCCTGGTGGTATAGGGCAGCCTGATGCCCTGGTGGTTTAGGGCAGCCCGTTGCCCTGGTGGTTTAGAGTAGAATTATTCCCTGGTGGTCTTGTGCAGCTTGGTGGTGGTCTAAGACAGCTTGATGGTGGTCTAGGGCAGAATGATGCCCTGGTGGTCTAGGGCAGCTTTATTCCCTGGTGGTCTAGGAAAGCCTGGAAGTCTAGGGTAGCCTGATTCCCTGGTGGTCTAGGGCTGCCTGGTGGTCTAGGGTAGCCTGATTCCTTCCCTGGTAGTCTAGGATAGCCTGATGGTGGTCTAGGGGAAGCTGGTGGTCTAGGGCTGCCTGATTCCTCGGTGGTCTAGGGCAGCCTGATGGTGGTCTAGGGCAGCCTGCTGGTGGTCTAGGGCAGCCTGATGGTGGTCTAGGATAGCTTGATGGTGGTCGAGGGCAGCTTGATGGTGGTCTAGGGCAGCTTGATGGTGGTCTAGGGCAGCTTGATGGTGGTGTATGGCAGCCTGATGGTTGTGTAGGGCAGCCTGATGGTGGTGTAGGGCAGCCTGATGGTGGTCTAGGGCAGCTTGATGGTGGTCTAGGGCAGCTTGATGGTGGTGTATGGCAGCCTGATGGTGGTGTAGGGCAGCCTGATGGTGGTCTAGGGTAGCCTGATGGTGGTCTAGGGCAGCTTGATGGTGGTGTAGGGCAGCCTGAAGGTGGTCTAGGGCAGCCTAATTCGATTTATCTGATGTTTCTTGGTGTTGTGGTAGGTGTTATTCCAGGTGGTCCCTGAGCTCTGTGCCTCTACCTGAGTTTTAGATGGGTTCTCCTGGTGCTTCTCCTGGTCCTGAGCGGCCTGGTCTCCTTCACCTGCTCCCTACAATGAGAAATGACAGGTAGATCTTACATGTACATACAATGTCTGGAAAATAACACATATAGAGGGATTACAGGTTAAAGGGATGACTCTTAATGCACGGTCAATTAATCATCTTTCTAGCTTTGGTAAACACTTTTTTTCTTGATGACTCATTGTCGTCATTGACTCCATTTGTGGCATTCTTCTCAAATGTGTGGGCTAGAGCCTTACCTGCAGACATAGAACAGGATGTAGGCAGTCTGTGCCCTCGCCCTCAGCACAGTGGCCTCATCTGTCCTCAAGACACGTGCGTCATCCAAGCAGAGCCACCCACTGCCATGGCTGTCCAAAACATCACTGATGTAGTGGCCTGGGGAACAAGGGAGACAGAACAGAGTGTACATTAAGCTTTCAGAATTGTGTGCGTGCGTGCGTGCGTGCATACCTGTGTGCATTTTACCTGTATACATGTTGTCTCCCAGATGTGAGATCACACTTGACAATTTGTAGATATTGTCTGGCTGGTGTCTCTGTAAGGAAACACATTTAATAATAGGATTGTTACTTTGTCTACAGGAAAGGAGCCTTCTATAACTGCCTCATCTTGATCCGCCCACTATCTCAAATGGATCTAATTATCTGTTCTTTATCTCTCTCTCTCTCTCCTCACCACAGCGGCTGCCTGCTGCCCCTTCTCACTGTCAGCTGGTTTCTCTAGCTGGTCAGAGGAATTTGAAGCTGATGTGGGTATATCAAATGTAGTGTAAGTACAAAACAAAAAGTGAAGTGGAAACCTATCAACAAATATACTCTTAATTTCAGCTTCTGACTTGCTTTCCTCAACAGTCCTGTTTCATGAGAGGGTGTTCTGCATGATGTCAGTAACACAATGTCCTACCTGGTCTATCAAGGAGCCTTTCGGGAGTTTGCAGGTGTGCTGTCCATGTTGTTTTTCCCCAGTGAGCTTGCCCTGTGTAAATCGATGGCATTGAAAATCAATATCTAGTGCGTGAAAATCCTGGTGTGTGTTGCTTGATCAATGTGCAATGGCCCCAAACAGAGTGTAAACCAACCTGGCTCCATGCTGGACAGGGACTGTCTCCCACATAGGGCTGGGAGGGTCAGTTCTGCAGGGATGGACATGGGATCATCCACCTTCTCTGGCTCCCAGTCGCCTGCAGTAAACCGCTTAATATGAAGCATTAGGACCCTGCTCAGAGACAGACAGACGGACAGGCAGGCATTCACACAGACAGACAGACAGACAGACAGACAGACAAAGGCAGGCAGGCAGGCATTCACACAGACCAAGGAATCAGTCTTGTACTCAAATCAATAACCCAGTTTGGTGAGTTAGATCAGGACTGAGATGATGAGGGGGGGACTCACCGGGGCAGGCTGAGGAAGTGCCTAGTCACAGATGCCATGCTGCCTGAGCACTCCCTGCATGCACACTCTAACGCAGATGGCTAGGTGACAAAGCATAGCAATACAATTATGACCATTATGACATTAATGATAGTGTTCCTTGACTTACTCACTAACTCTTGGTTTAAGCTAAGTGCTGACCTTAAAGTAGAGGTCCAGGCTGTGTGTCAGGTAATGGCTCAGGCTCAGTGACAGGTGATTGTAATCCTCCTGACCATACACTAGAACTCCACAGCTTCAGAAGGACGGAAAGAAATGCATCAGCTCTCCAACACAAACCTTTTGATCCCTCAACACACTAACTATCTTAATGCTTTACCTCTGTATCCTGCATGTTATGCTGACATTAAACCTCCTCACAAATGTGATGAAGACATCAAGGTACACCGTATACAAATGACAGCGGTTACCTGGTGCAGGTACGGGAAGTCTTCAGCTTGAATTCTAACTGCTTCACGGGCAGCTGTATGGTTCTCTGGTGAGCCCATTAATGCCATACCCTCCTCCTTCAGCTGAAAGAGGAGGAGCACCACACATTCATGGGCATCCTGAAAGAATGGAAAAGAAACAGAAAATACATCAACAACTACAACTGAAACAGAGCTAAGAAAAAAGATTGTCACGTGTCACAGGTTTATTGTTCAGTGAGTCTTTTAGCATATAATATCTTACCTGTTCATCGTCGTCCTCATAGTCCTCATTTACAACGGAGAGACAGCTCTTGACTGTTTGAAGGATTTTCTTATTTTCCTTGTTCTTAGCATTAACTGGGCCTCCAGAAAGCCTTGCCTGATGTAACTCGGCCAAGCAGCTGTGGAGGGAGACAAAGACATGCATTCAGGTTTCACTCTCTCACTTTGGCCACAGATTAGCTCTGTGCTTCTACTTTAGCATCTGATCAAATATGATTCAACTGATTCCTGATTGTGACAGGAAATCACCTCTGGTGTTAATCAGTAGCTGAGTTGGGTGTGGTTTTATCTTAAAAATCATATGAGGCACTAAGAGTGTACGAAAGACAGTATACATGCATACATACATACAGTATACTGAACAAAAATATAAATGCAACATGTGAAGTGTTGGTCCCATGTTTCATGAGCTGAAATAAAAGATCCCAGAAATTTTCCATACGCACAAAAAGCTTATTTCTCTCAAATGTTGTGCACAACTTTGTTAACATCCCTGTTAGTGAGCATTTATCCTTTGCCAAGATAATCCATCCACCTGACAGGTGGCATATCAAGAAGCTGATTAAACAGCATGATCATTACACACGTGCACCTTGTGCTGAGGACAATAAAAGGCCACTCTAAAATGTGCAGTTTTGTCACACAACACATGCCACAGATGTTTCAGGTTTTGAGAGAGTGTGCAATTGGCATGCTGACTGCAGGAATGTCCACCAGAGCTGTTGCCAGAGAATTGAATGTTAATTTCTATACCATAAGCCACCTCCAACATCATTTTAGAGAATTTGGCAGTACATCCAACCGGTCTCACAACCGCAGACCACATGTAACCACACAAGCCCAGGACCTCCACATCCTGCTTCTTCACCTGCAGGATCGTCTGAGGGGGTGCTGAGGAGTATTTATGTCTGTAATAAAGCCCTTTTGTGGAGAAATCTCATTCTGATTGGCTGGGCCTAGCTCCCCAGTGGGTGGGCCTATGCCCTCCCAGTCCCACCCATGGCTGCGCCCTTGCTCAGTCGTGCAATCCATAGATTATGGCCTAATGAATTTATTTCAATAGACTGATTTCCTTATTTGAACTGTAACTGAGTAAAATCTTTGAAGTTGTTGCATGTTGTGTTTATATTTTTGTTTAGTATACATACAGTACATACATACCACCGGAGGTTGATGGAACCTTAATTGGGGAGGATGGGTTTGTGGTAATGGCTGGAGCGGAATGAGTGGAATGCTATCAAATACATCAAACATATGGTTTCCATGTGTTTGATGCCATTCCATTTGCTTCGTTCCAGACATCATTACGAGCTGTCCTCCCCTCAGCAGCCTCCACTGATACATACATAGAGGCGGGACTTGTGTACTGTAATTGCGTCTAGATGGGTGGGTCAGTGTGTGTACAGGTGGAACAGAGCGAGGCTGTATACCATAGCAGTTTAGAGGAGGGGGAGGAACTCCAGATGTCCTGCTGTCTCAGGATGTCTCTGCAAAATGCTGGCAGCCCCAGCAGGCACTGCAGAGCAGAGTTCATGAAGCAGGTGTTGCCAATATTAGGCAACCTGTGGGAAAGAAGCAATCATTTACACACTAATATCTGAACTGTGGACCGAAGGTAAACTAATGAATGGATTTGTAAGACATGAACGCAAGATAACTGAGTACCACACATAATTATTTTAAACAAAAAGCAGAGCTCAGAGATAAGAGTAGGTGTGTGTGTGTGTTTTACCCGAGGAGCTTGGTGTTGTCTTCGCCCTCGCCTGTGCAGCTCTGCTCCCCCAGCTGGGTGCTACTCATGCTGAACAGGTTGTGGAGGCGGGACATGGCGTCCCGAGACCTGACCAATGGCCTGGAGGAAGAGAGACAGGTTAGAGGCCTCAGTAGCAGTAGCTCAACACCAATCTGTCTGTTTGAACACTGTTTTAATGAACAGGCATACAGATATTCCTTACCATGTCAAATAAAATTTTATTTGTCACATACACATGGTTATCAGATGTTAATGCGAGTCATGGTGTGAGTGACCACTCTTATGTAGAGTTGAGTGAGATGAAGGTGGCTATTGTCTACAGTACTTACCTCTCCAAGGAGACAGAGGAAGCCCTCAGGTCAATGGAGGCCTCTGCGGAGAGAGACCGAGAGACGGACAGCGGTAAGAGAGAAGCTTTGTCAAAGATTAATTGAGAAAAATAGCACCAACAAATAGCACCCGTTTACAGACCTGCGATGCCAGCAAATCGGGGTACCATTATATTTGTCTGTGGAACAACTGCCTCCACCTCTTTGACCTCAGAGCTCATGAGATCTCTGTAAAGACACACAGACATATGCATTAAGTTAGCTATATTATATTGGCTTTTTCATTTCAATTCAATGGTGTTGGTTGGCATGAAATTCGATATCAGGCTGCAGTACCTGGCAGTCTTATTGTCTTTGTTGGTCTCTCCATGGTGGTCCAGGGGGTTTGGAGAGGAGGACTGGGGGGCAGGGGAGGAGATGTGGGTTGGGGAGGAAGGACAGGCAGGACTGGGGGGAGTGGCAGAGGAGGATGACTGAGTTGAGACACCCAGGAAGCACTAAAAGGGGAGCAGGTCTGTAATCCTTCCTCTTCTGAAGAAGAAGAAGAAGAAGAAGAAGAAGAAGAAGAAGAAGATGACATGTGGAGAGAGGAGAGGGAAGAGAGGCTGAAGAACGTGGAGAGAGTGGAAGGATCTGGCAGGGGATCCAGGGGGTGAGGGGGGTGGAGTGCCGATTGTTGTTCGTCCAGACAAGGGGTCGAGGGGCGTCAGAGATGTTGTAGACGGTTTCAAATGGAAAGAAGGGAGAAATGAAGAATCAAGTTGGTGGTGATCCTTTACGTTCTTCTTCTCACGGTTTTTCCAAACTGACGCAGTTACCATGCTGGCATTCAATTGCGTCAGTTTGGGTGGGATTGGGAACGGCGATGGACAGCGACTCCCAATCCCGAGGCTAACTCTGCACTTCTTTTTCTGTTTGGAGAAACATTATATAGCTAATACAGTACATAAACATTATAATAAAAATATCTTTCTTGCTTCACAACAGAGCTTGTTATATTTGAACTAGCAGCAAAGGTCACACCCAAACCACATAATCTGACCATAAATAAAGAACTCGTCGCCCAATCATATTGAATTCTGTATCATAGGCTGACAAATATCAAAAATACATGTTTATAAAAATAAAACCATTGTAACCATACAGTTATACCAAATCCTGCCATTTGGGACACATAAATAGACAATGAAACAACTAGGAATAGCTGAAAAGAATAGAATATACTCTAAATTGTAACAGAAGTAGATAAATTCTAGACCAGACTAGACATATACCTTTTTACAGCAACACAAACATCCCATTTCAGTGTATTTGTAGACTATGCCTTATTTTGCAGAACATCAAAATATGTTGCCTATTTAACATTGTGATGTCATAAACCAAATTATGATGCGCTTGACTACGCGTTACCAGCGTAAATAGCCAACAAATCACACACACCAAAATTTTGAAAAATAATTTACAAAATGAATTGACCGTGTATTCAGAGTTATTCCTATTTCATTAAATATACAAAATAACCAGGTTCTTGCCAATAAACCAGTTTTTTTATTGAGAAAACATTGGGATCTCTTTCTCTCACGCTCCCTGGGCCAGTGACGCGTGATTGTAAGGGATATGGTAAGAGGCTAGGAAATTCGAAGTACTGTCTATCAGATCCAAAATAAATGTTATTGGCCAAGTGGCCTACATTCACACATACACAGAATTTGACTCGGTGAATTGGTGTTGCCAGCAATAGACAAATGTACAGAAACATTTACAGCCTATACAATATACAGTAAACATAAAACATATTTATTCGCTTCTATCTTTTTAAGATACTTTAGAGTAACATTTTATTATGGAAAGTAAAATGCCAATTTCACTTCAGTTGACGCTGATCTGATACAGATCGAACGTGTAGCTTTGCAATGGTTGTTAGGAGGACCTTTGAAAAAGAAAAGGAGAGCCGCACATTCTAGCTCAGACGCAATAATTTAATAACCTAATATCCAACGTTCCGACCGACAAGCTGTCTTCATCAGGGTATAATGTTAGGAGGACCTTAACACAGATGGATCTATTCATCTCTGACCGTACCTCATTAAAAGGTGCCACAAACAAAAATACTAACGCTAGTAAATGTATGGTATATTTGCTGTTCTGTAAACCCAGTTGGTCTCCACCGCACCAGTCACAACTGTCAACAGATCACGACATAAATGCAAAGCATCATTTGTTCTCGCAGAGTAGATTGTAGATCCCACTACCATCTGGATAAACTGGCACCCCAGGTGTATGATTACAACAACACATGCATATGATTGACCAGTTAGTGGTTGTAGCTATCAGACTCAGAGAGCGTTCAAGGCTGCAAGTTGGGCAGCAAACCGTTAAACTGCACCTACTTCTGAGTTTTGTGTCATCAAAGATGGCGATTTGCTGAGTGCTCATGGACACATCTCATGGTCATGGATAAATATTATCTTGCTTGAACTTGTGGTTATATTTGGGGTTTAATGTAATTTCTGTTTGACTTTTGAATATTTTAAAACACAGCTGTAATTGAAGCGCAAGGGGAAAACAGCGTTAGCTACCGCAGCAATGCAAATCACGCTAAAAACACTGCAACAGCAGACAATTCAAATTGACATAGACCCTGATCAAACGGTAAGTGCCCATTTCTTCATAATAATGCCAGCTGTGTGCGTTTTATCTAGCCTGCTTAGCTTTGTATCTTTTTTGTTATTTGCACGAAAGACCAAATGATTTGGTCCTAGATTGTTATCAATTCAGATAATACAACTAACATAGGCTAACGCTAGCTAGCTGTTATTGACACCCTTAGCATTAGCTAACTAGCTAGTTCTTAGTCTTAGCTTTCCAGCATGACATAGCTAAAGCAAACGAGCTTGCAAGCTAATGTATGTGTCAATTTGCTAATCCAATGTTGAGTCTCATTATTAGTTATCTAGGTAAGTTATTCTCCGCTAAAACATCAGCTAGTTTGCTACATGACTAGCTAACGTTTGTTAGCCTCATCACGTTAATGTCAGCTTTAGCTAACTATCTAAACTAGTGTTAGACAGCCATGTTACTAGCTAGCTAGCTAGGTTAGCTGTTTTAGTTCATGATGATGCAAGTCCAGTTGGATGATTAATTAGCAATATTCTAGCAGACATTTACTAGCTAGGTCATAAAGAGTGAAAATAGCTAGCTAGCTACATCATGTAAGGTAAACCGCAATGTAAGAAGTTGGGCAATTCAAACAGTCAGTGTTAGCGAGCAACTTTTGGGTTGCACTGTGTTTAACAATTAATGCAAGGCTGAACAGATACTTTTGGTTTCAACAGGTGAAGGCACTGAAGGAGAAGATAGAAGCAGAGAGGGGAAAAGATAACTTCCCAGTGTCTGGACAGAAGCTCATATATGCTGGCAAAATCCTGCAAGATGACACACCTATTAAAGACTACAAAATTGACGAGAAGAATTTCGTTGTAGTTATGGTATCGAAGGTACATTTCCCTAATCCATTTTACTTGGACTCTTAATGAGCTGCACCCACATGTGTTGGGGTTACATGATTGTCTGCATAGATGACAGTAATAGCCTGTTTATATCTCCTCTGGCTCTAGGCAAAGTCTGCAACAGCTACTTCAACACCTTCCTCAGAGGCACCCAAGGACCCTGTTCAGGACTCTGGGTCCTCGTTGTCTGCAGGCCCGGCCCCTGCAGCCATCCCTATCCCCCCAGAGGAGCCCACACCTACAGTCGCAGAGCCCCCAGCTCCAGCCAGGTAGGCAGACAGAAGACAGCCAACTTGTTAGACAGTCTGCCAAATTGGAGAGAGTAATAAAGTAAGATTGAGGCCTGTTCAGGAGGGTGGAGCGTTACAGAACTCTTAACATAGACACATTTTGTGTAGGACAAATATGACCTAAACATCATGCAACATTCATTACAATTCTATCTGCAACATTTCTTAGTTTTTTCATCTTACTGAATACACCCCCTGTAGTCCCTGTAGCTCAGTTGGTAGAGCATGGTGTTTGCAACGCCAGGATAGTGGGTTCATTTTTCCGGGACTACCCATATGTAAAATGTATGCACGCAAACCTAAGTCGCTTTGGATAAAAGCGTCTGCTAAATGGCATATTATTTACGGCCACAATATACCACTGAATGTTTTGAATGGGTTGACTGGATTTTTGACCCTGTCGTTCTGTTTGCAGCTCAGACCCCAGTGTGGCGGTCCAGGGTGGAGATGCCTCCTCTGCCTTGGGTGAGTGATGGACTTTGACCTAGCTATATGAATAATGTGTCGGTGTGGAATGTATCTGCTGTGTTGCTAGATTGATGATAGCATGTAGTATGGGGATTAGTAAGATGCCTTCTAGCAGCTATGTGTTTATGGGTGTAAATATTGTCAATTGTAACTCGGGTAGATAGTTAACAACTTGTTTCTTTTGGTCAGTGACAGGAGCGGAGTATGAGACCATGCTGACAGAGATCATGTCTATGGGTTATGAGAGGGAGAAAGTGGTAGCTGCTCTCCGGGCCAGCTTCAACAACCCCCATCGGGCTGTGGAGTACCTCCTCACTGTGAGAACTGTCAACACATCACACAACTACCTAGGATCCACAATACTGTGTAACCAGGCACCATACACCATGACTCTGCAAAATGACACTGAACAATAGCCTCAAAAAACACAATGAAATCAAAATTACACTGTACAGCATGGCACCATATTTTATGAAACTTTAACATGGCAGCATGTACAATGACTCAGCAAAACTACACCAGCACTGTGTGACATCAGCTTTCAGAATACAGTTTAACACTGGTGTACTATATTTTGTACCAAAAACACTATTACAGCACAGTGACGCTATAAAATAGTTTTATATGTACCCTCAGCTTAGAACTAGCCTGTCCGTTAGTGCTGTGTGTGAGTATGTGCTGCTGTGTGTTTCCAGGGCATTCCTAGCAGTCCGGTCCAAGAGACTAATCCCCCAGCACAGCTTCCTGCATCTGCCTGCACAGGCACAGAGACCCCTACTGTAGCTGAGGGTGAGTCCATCTGCCTATAGCTCTGCTATAGTATTACATCTACTGTACAGTGCATTCTGGAAATGTTTTCAGACCCCTTTACTTTTTCCACATTTTGTTACGTTACAGCCTTATTCTAAAATGGATTAAATGTGTTTTTTCTGATCAATCTACACACAATACCCCACAATAGCAAAGCAAAAACAGGATTTTAATAAATAAAATAAAAATATCACATTTACATAAGAATTCAGACCCTTTACTCAGAACTTTGTTGAAGCACCGATTACAGCCTCAAGTCTTCTTGGGTATGACGCTAAGGTCGTTATCTTGTGAGGTCCTAACTTGCTCCAGAGCGCTCTTCATCAAGGATCTCTCTACTTTGCTCTGTTCATCTTTCTCTTGATCCTTACTAGTCTCCCAGTCCCTTCTGCTGAAAAACATCCCCACAGCATGATGCTGCCACCACCATGCTTCACCGTAGGGATAGTACCAGGTTTCCTCCAGACGTGACGCTTGGTATTCAGGCCAAAGAGTTCAATCTTGGTTTCATCAGATCAGATCAGAGAATCTTGTTTCTCATGGTCAGAGTCCTTTAGGTGCCTTTTGGCAAACTCCCAAGTGGGCTGTCATGTGCCTTTTACTGAGGTGTGGGTTCCGTCTGGCCACTCTACCATAAAGGCCTGATTGGTGGAGTGCTGCAGAGATGGTTGTCCTTCTGGAAGATTCTCCCATCTCCACAGAGGAACTCTGGAGCTCTGTCAGTGACCATCGGTTTCTTAGTCACCTCCCTGACCAAGGCCCTTCTCCCCCCGATTGCTTAGTTTGACCGGGGCGGCCAGCTCTAGGAAGAGTCCTGGTGGTTCAAAACTTCTTCCATTTAAGAATGATGGAGGCTACTGTGTTCTTTGGAACCTTCAATGCTGCAGAACTTGTTTGGTACTCTTCCCCAGATCTGTGCCTCAACACAATCCTGTCTTGGAGCTCCATGGACAATTCCTTTGACCTCATGGCTTGGTTTTTGCTCTGACATACACTGTCAACTGTGGGACCTTATATAGACAGGTGTGTGCCTTTCCAATCAAGTTGTAGAAACATCTCAAGGATGTTCAATGGAAACAGGATGCACCTGAGCTCAATTTCAAGTCTCATAGCAAAGGGTCTGAAAAATAATTGTTTTAAAACCTGTTTTCACTTAATGGGGTATTGTGTGGAGATTGATGAGGAAAATATTTATTTAATACATTTTAGAATAAGGCTGTAACATAAAAATTTGGAAAAAGTCAAGGGGTCTGAATACTTTTCCAAATGCACTGCATATCAGATGAGATTGTTGGAAAGATGGGAATGGTTTATGTGCATTTTCCCTAGTAAGTGTTGTATCTATGTCTACTTTATGTATCAACGTGTTCTCTTCTGTAAATATTCTGTGTGTGTTGCAGGAGAAAACCCTCTGGAGTTCCTGCGTTCCCAGCCTCAGTTCCAGAGCATGAGGCAGGTGATCCAGCAGAACCCCTCACTGCTGCCAGCTCTGCTCCAGCAGCTGGGCCGGGAGAACCCACAGCTCCTACAGGTAACGCACTACACACACTGATGGCACCACCACTCATACTAGCTTGTGTCACACACTCCCTATAGTGACACCTCCCAGGTTTTGTGATTTCACAATGTAGGTTCTGCCTGTTGCTGATTTGCTGTCTACCTGTCTTTCCCTATTGATAAAACTCAACAACAGCAAATCAGCCAGTACCAGGAGCTGTTCATCCAGATGCTGAATGAGCCGGCGGGGGAGGTAGGAGACGTGCCTGAGGTGGGGGACCTGGGTGCTGCAGTAGAGGAGGGAGCTCCAGTCAACTACATTCAGGTCACTCCTCAGGAGAAGGAAGCCATCGAGAGGGTGAGGGGAGCTAAAGACCTCTCAATGCACTGTTTAGGGCATAAGATGGCTTCAACTGACAAGAAGACTAGCTAAGAAATGCATACATTGTGACCTTTCTGGTGAGAAATTGTAATGTTGAAATGTTATGTTTTGTTTCTCTCCTGTCTCAGTTAAAAGCGTTGGGTTTCCCCGAGGCGCTGGTGATCCAGGCCTACTTTGCCTGTGAAAAGAATGAGAACCTAGCGGCCAACTTCCTCCTGAACCAGGGCTTTGAGGATGATTGAGAGGCGCTGGCCTGCCCTCCTCTACAGCCCGGCACAAGGACTGCACCCCACTGTAGAGCAACGATCTTCAGGTCATTTCAGAGGGGGGAGGGAGAGTTATTGTTTTTGGGGGTCTTACAAGCTACACAATGTATATGTTGATCTAAGGGTGAAAGAGGAATAATGAAATCTACTTGAATTCCAATGGAATGTGTGGGATTTGTTTAGGCAGATATATATTGAGATTTTAGAAGAGCTTTGGGAACGGGAGGGAGGGGGCTGAAGGGTTTGCGGAGTGTGTGTGTGTGTATATATGTCTGTGTGTGTGTGTGTGTGTACAGGTGGATGCCATTCAATTAAGGTGCAAAGTCATTGATATGCATATCTAAGCTTGTTAATGCTGTAGCTGGATGTAATGGAAGCACATTCTCCTTGATGCACTTCTACAATGTTGGTGTATTGAGGCAAGAGGGGAAAGGGAAACTAAACTGACGGTCACGAAGAGTCCGATTGTGGTCTGTTTACTTGATTGCACCAGTCCCTCACATTTCCTTTGCCATTCAAAAACCAACCACATAGCAAAACACATTTCTCATCCCATGATATTGTCATACAGGCAAGTACATTTCGCTAGAGGTCAGGCTGTTATTTATGGGCTCTCCTCACTTCTCAAAGCTAGCGCTTTTAGTTTTCACTCAGATATCAATGATCTCTCTGGGTGTGGAAATGCTCAACATCCTGAGTAAATCGAGCGGTATAGAACAACCAAAATGACAAATGGATGTGTATGCTCCCATAACCGTACAGGTGGATATGTGTCTGAAAATTTGGTTTTGCTGAAAGGTGCAAAGTCCTCTATTGTTACTTCTCTGATGAGCTGAGCAATGCTGACCTTACCTTTACATATAATCTTCTGAAGTGGGGAGAGCGAGAGATGGCAGGGACCAGTCCTGGGATGCTGGAGTTACTCTCACTAACCTCTTTCCCAAGGCTGAGGAGTAGACACACCACCTTTCTCATAGGATCTGATTAATAGATTATCACACGAAGGGCAGTTTAAATACAACGGGACCAGCTGGTCTTGAGACACTAAGGGCTGGATTCAACCCGTATCGTGTAAAAATGTAAGGGTCATTTCCTGTTGAGACGACATATGCAGCATTTACCATGAATGCAGTCCTGGCGACCGCGGGAACATCGCCTATAAATTGTCAATAGTGCTATAAAGCGGATATTCAGCATTACGGTTTGAATAGAGCCCAAAATGTCCAGTAGGAACGAGGGTCCACATGAAGGTTGTCCATATAAAGTCTTTATTAAAACAGGACCCAGTCATAGCCAATCATTGTCATCATCCACAGCCTGAATGAGCCTATTCAGACTATTCAACAGTCTAGTGATGGGGTGAATCTGAAGTTTAAACTGGCTATCGCCTAGCTTTAACCACCTGTTTCCAACTGAGATAGTAAAACATGAGGCTTGGTTGACACATGCCTTATTACACTAAGGATTCTCAGTGTTTTGAGATGTTGCTATTGTGGGTTTTCTGAGGGAACGGAGGGTACCAAGAAATGTGGTTTTATGAATACTCACTTTTATCAAGGTATGTTTTCTCTTTAACTTAACATGGCAGGAGTTTAATGGGTCTATGAAGAGACAAGCTTTTATGAGTTTGGATTGAACAGATGCATTCAAATGTATTGGCTCCCTTGCACAGAATTTCCTGTTTTCTCTTTTCAAAACTGGTTGAATGGCTATTTTTTTTACCCTGCAGGCACCTGCAACTTGCCACAAGTAGGATCAATTACACTTGCTGAGAATCACTTGCCTCAAACCAAATTAATTGTGAATTTAGTTCAGGCTATTTTTGACATAAATGAAACATTTAAGTTTTAAATTTATTTATTGGACCTTTTTGAAAGAAATACACATGTGAACAAAGTTTTCAACCTCAACTTATTTTAAAGGAATAGTGAATCATGAATAGTGATCTTGCCAATATGTTTGACTGCATCTGTTTTTGTGAACATGGCTTACACTGGCATTTTACAGCATCAACATGATCCGCTTCAATGCTCAGCTTCATTAAACATCATCAATGTCATGGCTTCTTCTTTTTTATTTAATGCTAAACACTCCCGTATGCACCACATTCTTGGTCTGGACAATGAATGAGGCCAACTGAAATTAAACTCAACTTGATCTTATGGAATACAATGTATTACAGGAAATGTAATTTATACACACTCCGGTTCAAGTCCAGGCATTTCAGTACCATGTAGGAATCAGTAGTGCTACTCCTGTGAACTTGACCCTACATTATCAGTAAGTAGATTTTCTGATAAGCAGTGAAACTTTTTGGCCTCTTACCCCACTCTATAACATGATGCAACTCTAGGGTTCTTATCCCAAACACAGGCAAACCACCTACCCAATCAAACAGCAATCTGAAAATAAGCAGACAGAAACAGGTGAGTTACAGTCAAGAACATCCTTTTATTCAAGTGTTGCTCTTTTCAAACTGTTTTTATTATTATGGAAAAGAAACTGTAATTAACACATGCATTTCACCATGGGCTCTGGGAGGTGTATTCCTGAAGGAGGGAAGCTGCACTGAGGGGCGCGGTGGGAGCTAGGGGTTGGGGGGCAAGGCCAGCTGGGGGTTCACTACACAACACTAAACACGGCCCTACACACTTAAAAACAAACCTGAAAGAAAATAAAAAGACGGATGGCCAGGGAGAGACAGCTCTCTGGTGCTGCAGGGCAAGATGGGTAGGGACCAACATTCTGTCCAAGCAAAGCACACACTGAAACCTGTCACTCTGGCTTCTCGACTGTGGCGCTATTACTTGTCAAGGCTAATACTGCTGCTGGCTTCAATCACTTACAATAAAAATTTGCATATTCTTGTAGGAAACAAGAAGGCCCTCTATCAAACCTGCTCTTGATTTTGCTGGTGGAATTTCAAGGTACTTTAACTGTCTACGACATGTTGCATACAGTGTATAGAACCATATGACTTTAGTCTGTAATTGTTATCACTGTTCATTTGGGGTTCTAGTAAATGGATGTAATGGTTCTCTTGATTGTGATTCTGAGCCTGCCAGTCTACCTGGGCTGGAACCATTCCATTATAAGGTGCTTACAGTCATTTCAGGTACTTTTTCACTTGTTTTAATAGCTGGTCTCATACAACCACTAGAAAGGTGCATCATTAAATGGTCTCAATGTAGCATTGCTGCATAACATTAGAAAATCCAAATTCTGTAAAATTATAAAATTGATAAAAACAAGAATTAAACAAACCTGCCTATTCTACCCCAGTTGCCATGCAGCTCCTTTGCCCATTCAGAGGGAAATTCCTATGTGTATTTTATCTCCACGTTGTGATATGTCATCAAATACATCCCAGTGAAAAACTTGGCGCCCTCACAGACCCTCTCCTCACCACACCCCAAGAGCCCACCGGTGTAACTTGTTCACTTACATTAGCTGTTCAATGGAGAAGCTGAAGAGATCGGTATGGTATACAATGTGAAGCGTACAGACAAGAATAACATGTGAGCTAACTGCATTCTGCTCAGACAAAGTTTAGCTTTTTTTTTTACCCCTCCATTCAGAGAAAAGGGGTTTGGGGAGGGATAAGGGGAGGGTAACGCAGCTACAGACTACTCCAGTGTCCAAGAGAGACAGAAGACAAGATACAGGAAGAGAAGCAAGACAGATTTTTTTTTTTTTTTTTTGCTTTTCTTAATTATTCAACAATAAAAATAACTAAATCACACCAATTTCCTTTAGTACTATATATACTGCTTTGAAAAGCTTGAAGAAGGAGAGGATATAGAAGAAATATGAAGGAGGGGACTTTTTTGAGACGGGCACTCAGGATTACAAGATGGAGTCTGTGAACAAAAGGCACTTTTTAGGGACAACCTTTAAGATGCTCTGATTCTAACACTACATCACCAAACAAATATTTAGAATAATTGACACTGCGGATTGGGAGTGGGTATGGAAGGGGGAAGGGTTCACTTCTTTGATTTAAACCTGCTCTCATCCTTTCTGTGCTCAAAATACACCTTACACTCCCTCACCTCTTGTTTGGGTTTGAGATAGGAGTCTACTAATCAACTAAACCTACCAAAATGTATTCCACATTACACCTCCCATCTCTCCAACCACTATTAATCACTTTGTGGTTGAGCTAACACTTAGAAAAATGGATTCCATTTCTGATGCATCTCCTAAAATGGGGAAGATCTTGTCTGTCCCAAACTTGATTACTTCGGTTCGCCAGTTTTAAACATGTCCACAGCTTAGAAAATTGGATGCAAGTTGCAATTCATCTGTTAAATAGGTCATGTTTTAGTCAGTTCTGACATGGCCCAGATGTCCATTACGTTTTCACTAGTTCATCATCCCATTGTCAGGATAACCATCTAATCAAAAAAAAAAAAAACTGTTCTCTTCCTGCTATGGGATAAAGGTTGAAGAAAAATGCCTTTTGTCACAACCTTTTCATATAATGAACCCCTCCCCCCTTGCTAAATACAAAAAGAGAAATAGAATAATGCATGTTTCCTAAAATGTGCTTTATGATAACACTTAATTTTGTTTATTAATATTTATGTATAATAGAGTTTGAATGTACTTTATTTTGTAGAAAGCACCAGTTTCATTTAGTGATATATATTTTTGTTTTGCTAAATTGTTCCTTCAGCCATCCCAGATTTAGAAAACAAATCATTACAAATACATTTCTTTAAAGGAATAAGGAAAAAGAATAAAAACTCATTTTCAATTTACAAAGACTGGGATTTTTTTTGTCTGCCCTTGTGTTTAGAGTCCCGGAGCAAGTGGACTTAAAACAAAAAAATAGAGGGTTTAGCCTCTCTTTTCTCTTGACACCCTCAAACAATCTCTAACAGACAAACACAATGTATCTACCCAAGGCATTGCACATGGCTCAATCAACATACATACATTTTTTCAACAACAATACTTCCCAAACAAGAATAACCAAAATCTAATCTGTTATTTTCCTTGACTACAATGTCACTTTATTGTTTGCTATATAAATCATGTATCTATAGTATTTGCCATGGACACCTTTTACTATTAGATGTAGGTGTGGGTGTAGGGACTGGTACTTGCTCTAATCAGCTATTTAAGATGCATCAATTGACTGCCATGCTTCAAAAAATAACTAGACTGCCACAGAGCTTATTTTGCAAATAAAAGAATGTATATATCTATAAATATATATGTGTGTATATATAAAGATGATTGCAATTATTCAGTGAGCTGTCACTGTTTTTCTCCCCAGACATAGCATTTCACCACCATTCACTATAGCTTATATGTGAGAAAAAGAACCTGAATTCATGTTTAACAAATTGCATAATGGGAATACAGAGGCACTTCCATAGATTAGAAAAGAAATCACCATAGCCATCATAATTCTTATTCAGCAGTGCTAGTTCTCTATCAAGCTGATGAGATGGTTGCCGTCTGGCAACATTGTTTCCCTGCAGTGAAGTACATGGCCAGGCAGTCCAGTTATTTTGTGAGGTTGGTGATTTGAGCTGATGTTCCTTAATAAAAAATCACTTTCAAACTGAATCTTAGTAATGTTAGGAATTCAAATAACAAGTGAATGATTAAAAACAAAAGGTTTCCTCAGAGATTGCCCTATGTTAAGACTTCCCTTTACAGTCAATCTGGCCTGGGCTGGGTGGTTGTGACTGCTACTTATACTGTAAGTTTGCATGTGAGGGTGTGAGTTTGTCAAGTGGCACTGTGCTAAGTGTGTTCATTTAATTTGTCCCTCTTGATTACAAAAGGTTTAACTTTTGGTCTGGTAAGGTATCTTTAGGGCAGTTTGATCTATAAGGGCTGATTGAACAGAATGAACAGGCTGGATAGGATGGGGAGCTGAGATCGTGTCAGGGAAAAGAGATGACCATAGCACCCTGCCAGACCATCTCAATATGACCTCTGACTTCAACCCAGGCTCTCCTCCCCAAACATGGGAACAAATATGTCACATCATCATTTTGCTCCGCAGCGTGGCTCTCTGCTCTTGGAACAGGGGCAGTCTGGGAGTGTAAACAAAATGGGTAAACTTCAGGGAGATGGGAGGGAGGTGGACTCTGGGCCCTCAGCAACCTAATGTCACTGTTTCACTACATGGTACTGAACACTGACTGAATCACCCTTCCTGGCAATACCACTCGAAGTCTCGCTCCCACCATCTGTATTTATCAATAAGGTGCTGTCATTCAAACACAATTTTTTTAAAGCGGACAAATTCAGAGGGACAAGTCCAATAAGAGAAGAAACAAAAATAATAATAATTCTGTGCAAAAGGGAATATTACTACTGTAGCTGTGTAGTTCTGGGTGTTAATGCAGAGGCCTGTGTTTATAACTAAGTATGTGTGTTGGGTTCTGTGTCTACTACAAGGGGCAAAAAGAGTGTACTGGAAACGTGTGCATAGCATGTGTTATAGATGTAATAACACCACTTGGGCCCGGTGTGTGTTTGTGTGTGTGTGTATATATGTGTGTTACAAATGGCATTCATCATTCAAATGAAAGTGGGTATACTTAGCACTTGATTATTGTCGCGGTTGTAGTTTTGCAAGAGTGAACTGGGCGATTACATTTTACTTTACTTGGGTTTGGGATCTTCTGCTGGGATGCTGGTTAGAGTGGAGGCCTTGGTGTTACTGAACTGTGGGCTGAGACTTCTCATATCATGTTTTTTTCTCTTTCACTAATAATAACAATACAATCATAGTTAAGCCTGTTTTCCCCATGCCATGTAGCTGTAATAGTGGACATGAGATTAGTGTTAATTCAGCTTGTTGTGCAACCTTTAGGATATGTTTTGGCATGGTTTCTGTCTTGTTAGTAGTGGGGCTGATTAGGTCAATGGTTATAAGACTGGGAAATACTGGTCAATTGACAGTGTGTTGAGTGACAGGGAGACATCACAGTAGCATGGACTGCTACGTATTTCACTGGAACCTAATGGGTTTGTTTTGTGGGTGATTTGACAGTGGGGAGCGTACCTCATTTAAATGATGGCGTGTTTTGTGCCTTCAAAGAGAGTGATTTGATGTCTCTTCAATTTCAATCCCCACTCCTACATCAGTTTTTTTGACTGTTGAACAGTTGCTTTACCCAGCCATTGCACAATGTGTCCTTGTTCCAATGTAGAAGGTGACCTTTTTTCTCTTCAGGTTCCTCTTTCTGTGTTGCCGTGTTTTGCTGGTTCGGTAGTTTTGAGAGATGACTTCTTGTCCTCTGCCTCTCCCAAATCCTATGATCCTCCCGTCTTAAAAATGGGGGGTTCCCTCTGTTTAGGTAATTGGGTCCAGAGTTCCTCTACTAGTATCATGCTAAGAATTCCTGGGTTGCTTTACTTTTTATGTGAGACATAAGGATCGTTGGGCAATTTCCTGTGGGTTATTTTCTGTTTTCCATGTTTCAATTCCCAATTGTAAAGAAAGATTCTAGTCGCTGGTTTGCAGACAGGTCATGTCAGAGGAACCAAGACTGTTAAATAGAAAAAAAGAGGACATTGTTAACAGGATCCGTCCTTTAAAAATTTTTTGGGCTAAAATGACATACCCAAATCTAACTGCCTGTAGCTCAGGCATTGAAGCAAGGATATGCATAGTCTTGATACCATTTGAAAGGAAACACTTTGAAGTTTATGTAAATGTGAAATGAATGTAGGAGAATATAACACATTAGATCTGGTAAAAGAAAATACAAATAAATTATTATATATTTTTTAAATTCATTTGCATTTTTTGCATTTCTTTGAAATGCAAGAGAAAGGCCATAATGTATTATTCCAGCCCAGGCGCAATTTAGATTTTGGCCACTTGATGGCAGCAGTGTATGTGCAAAGTTTTAGACTGATCCAATGAACCATTGCATTTCTGTTCAAAATGTTGTATCAAGACTGGTTGGTTTATTAATAAATTTTCAAGTTCATAACTGTGAACTCTCCTCAAACAATAGCATGGTATTATTTCACTGTAATAGCTACTGTAAATTGGACAGTGCAGTTAGATTAACAATAATTTAAGCTTTCTGACAATATCAGACATGTCTATGTCCTGGGAAATATTCTTGTTACTTACAACCTCATGCTAATCACATTAGTCTACATTAGCTCAACGGTCCCATGGGGGACCCACCGATCCTGAAGAAGTTTTAAGTTCAGGTTAAAATGTGTAAACACTAAGTTCCATAATTGACCACTAGAGGCCACCACACGTTCCATACACTAACAATGGTCAACAGTTGTCAGCCCCTTGTCATATTGAGGAAATACTCCCAGCTATATTGACTGACTGTCCATTGCTGTACTGTACTGTACTATAGTGCTGTGGGAGTATGGTTTGGCTCTGCAACTAAAGGCTGTTGTTATTCCTGACTGGACTCAGAGTCCACAGGCAGCGGGGTAGAGATGGCTGGCGCTCCCTGTATTCAGATTGAGTTTCTCCCGCTCAGTGTGAAAAGAGAGCAGAACTGGGTCGCCGGCCGGGATCTGGCACCAGTCAACACTGGTCAACATTCTGGAGCCTTGGAAACTCAGGGCCTCCAGGGAGGTGGCGTTTGTTTTGTTTGACTAACAGGTCGCCTGAATACCCCCCCACCCCTGCCTCTTGCCCTCCCTCCTCCCCTCTCTTGCCACAGGCTCTGTCCCAGCAGCCTATGGGCTTTGTAACTCTTCCCCTGTCAGTTACACTATCTCTCTGTCTCTCTCTCCATCTATCTCCCTCTAACACTCTCTCTGGAATCCTTGGCAGTAGTGACCACACTCTTTCCTTACCCACGCCTTCCTCCCCCCAGCATCCCCTCTCAAGTTCAAGTGGCTATGACATCATGTCTGGTTGCTATGGGCAACCAGACAGTCGGGACGTGACTTCTCTGAGGAGGGCTGTGCTGAAACTCTCCCTCTCCCCCTCTTTCACTATTTTTCTCCCTCTCGCTCATTCTCCTGTTTCCTCTCTCCTCTGGCCGTAGAACCCCTTTCTGCCACCAGAGGGCACTTGGAGACCAAATATCTCTGCTCTGGGAGTGAGAGTTCTATTCAGGCCCTGCAGTCACAGCAAACAGACTTTTCATAAGGCCTTTGCACATTATTAATGTTTTGATAGAGCATTATGCTAACAATGTCATTTCTGAGCTACATATGCAACCAATTAAAGCTCCTTATACAATTTCATTTCTCCAGTGCAAACTAAAACCATACTGTAAACACAATATACTCAATAGCACAGAGCACTGGAGGGCTACACAGGAAGTGTGTGCCTGTGTATATGTGTGTGTGTGTGCACGTGTGTATCTGTATAGTTCTGAGTTTGTTCAGAAAGAGAGGGTAAAGAAGGGACAAAATGGCGTAGAGTTGGCACGGTGGTGTAAGGTGAGCCTCATGAGTGGGGTGGGTTATTCAAACAGGGCATGTTACGAAGCCAGAGAGAGAGGGAAGAAGAGGGGCAGTAGGAGGGAGAGCATAGAGGGAGTGAAGCGAGGGAGTGTAGAGAGGGAGGGTGAGAGGAGCAGAGGGCTTCAGATGGTTTCCATGTGGTGGGGAGGAGTGTGGAGCAGAGCTGGCTCGGGGCGGGTGTGGTTGGACACTAATGAGAAAAGTGCAGTGGGTAATGGAGGAGGCATTTGAGCGAGAGGCAGTGTGGTAGAGAGAGAGAGCCCGCTGCCTGAGGGGCAGGCTCCAGATGGGCCAAATAAACAGTGAGAGGTCAGTTTAACACACACGGTAAACCACACACACGGTAAAACATACACACGGTAATACACACATTCACAACAAATCATGGGATGAGGAGAGGGAGAGGAAATACACCAGTGAGATTTAGGGAGTAGTTAGGCAGTTTGGGAATAAGAAATATTTTGGCATGTATCCATTCACCTAAAGTAAGTTTCCTGAGTTGGGCTGATAATCTCAATGAAAACAGACAGGTTTCCTACACACAAAAAATACACATGCACGCACGCACACCACATGAAAACACGCACGGAAGCACATACTCACACACTGTGGAAAGCAGCAGAAAGCGCTAATGTGCTAATGCAGTAGTTTGGTAGTGTTGGTACTAGTGTTGATGAGAGTAAGGGCTTGATTAAATCCTTAGCGCTGAAGAGCTGTGCTACAGCACGATAGAAATGTAAAGGCAATGTTCCTGCGTTAGTGGAGACTGTAGTCATGGTAACGCTGCATATGTCGACTCAATCGGAAATTACCTTTCACTTTCAATTGCAAACTTCAGCGATACAGATTGAATTGAGCCCTAAAGCTGTTTGCTCACCTGTGTCTGCTGCGGGATGTTCAGAAAGTTGTTGTCCCGTGATCCGATGCTGACAAACCTGTTGGGAGCTGGGACCCCTGACGTGGAGTAAGCTGCAGACAGACACAGAAAGGAGGGATGGTCAAACAATTTCAGCACAAACCCACAGCCTGTGTTAAAAAAAAAAAAATAAGGAGCATTGTACTTAAGTTTCATAACAATTTCTGAAAATACTACAATAAAAATACTGCTTTAAGCTCTCAACCTGACATTACACAAAGAATTGTTATCTGTAAGTCCCCCTAAGCATCATAGAGTAGGGCTACTGAATTGAGCAGGACCTCTCCAAACTTTAACCCTGGTCCCATTAGGGTTAAAGGTTGAAGCATATTTAGGGCAGTTTGAGGTCAATATGGACTGCAACACAAAGGTTGTTATTACAAACCATTCTAACATGTGAGGAATCTGATACTGGAAAGTTGCTGTAGTGTGTGTGTAGTGTGTGTAAGTCTGTTATTTAGCAGCATACACATACGTTAAGTACACTTTGAGAAAAAAAAGTGCTATCTAGAACCAAAAAGGGTTCTTCTGCTGAGAACCCTTTGAAGAAGCCCTTTTGGTTCCAGGTAGAACCCTTTTGGTTCCAGGTAGAAATATTTTCTACATGGAGTAAAACCCTTTCCAGAGAGGGATCTACATGGAAGCCAAAATAGTTCTACCTGGAACCAAAAAGGGTTCTAGCTGGAACCAAAAAGTGTCCTATGGGGACAGACGAGAACCCTTTTGGAACCCTCATGTTTGAGAATCAGTAACATAGATAAAATACATAAAAGACTTTGAGACATTGATTGAGGGGGTTGAAAAAATGTATAAAACAAAACAAAATAATAAAAAAATCTGAAATATAAAAAAGAGAAAGAAAAAAAGTGCTCCGTCCAGTGCCCCTCCTGTCATAGGTGAGAAACGTTTTGGCAGACACGCCCCATAGCTAGACACACCCTTCTAATGGACACACCCCTTCAGTCTAAAACTACACATACATAAGCAGAACTACAAGCCTGACCTTCAAAGCAACAACACCACCTACTCAGTAAAAAAAAAAAAAAAAACTATTAAACTAAAAAGTCAAATATAACTCCAAATATTATTTTCATGTTTGGATATTTTTTGGGGAAATGGCAGAATAACTGGAGCATGATGTTTTGGTCCACATAAACTGCCCTAAATATGTGCTTTAGAGTGAGCCATTGACAAAAAGGAAATGGATCAAACTCTATTCCTATTTTAGACTACTTCCGATCTCAACTGACATCTCAGGGGCTGGCCATATGAGATAAATAAAACATATAAATGGAGGAAGACCAGGATGGCAATCTGCTGCGTCAACATCTATGAGCGCAGAGGCACAGGGGTATTGAGGAAGGGTTAGTGTCATTCAAGGCAGGGCTCATGATGGGTGTTCTAAGAGAAAGAGGATGGGCCTAATATAGAGCCCTGGAGGACACCACAGAAGGGTCATCAGAGGAGAATGGTGACAGGCTTCTGTCATAACTCTAGGGCCAGTATGATCCCAGACGGTGAAGGAGGTGAGAGGTGAGCTGGCTGTTGGGGGGGAGGGTATTTACTATGGGAGCGGGCAGAGGATGGATGGCCAGGTCCCTAAGATACAGAGGAGGGGCAGCTCCAGTTAAAAAAAAAACCAATAGGGTGATTTTGGTTTTGGTTCTGACTTGGTCTGTGGGGTCACTTACACGGAGATGTGGGCGAGGTCAGTCCGCCGTCAGGTGGCGTGCTGCTGGATTTAGAGTCGGACATGGGGAGGGGCACTGGGCGGGCCACTGGGGGAGGTGGAGGCAGCAAGAAGGAGCCTGGCATTTTGCTCTGGCCGCTCCCATTTGGCTGCGGACAACACAAACAGGGTCAGGAGGGCGACATGTGACAACCGCACACGGCATGAGAGGAAGCAGCTCCAGAGACCAGGTCCAAAGAATATCCATGATGGGTGGTGGGAGAGGTGGGGGTGTTGTAAACAACAGCCAAACGAATGATGTATGTGCATTGCATCATTTATGGAGGTGTACAAAATAATAATCACCACAAGGCTTGATAAGGGATTTGGAGCGGAGGGGAGTTCTGGGGTGGTCCATGGTGGAGGGGTGAGTGGGAGGAGGGTGAGAGCACAATTGGTGGTTGGGTTTGTCCATAACATGGCAACAAATCAAAACATGGGAAAAATACTCTACTAAGAAAACACGACACCAACAACACGTGAAATAATAATTACAATAAAAACGGAAGACAGAACATGTATGCTCGATTGAAATGTGCTGTGATTGTAGGCTTTCGTGCTGATGATTACATAATCTGAGGGGGTGGGCGGAGCAAAAGAAAAAAGGGAACCTTAGGGTCTGGAAGAGCACAGGACAAGGAAAAAAGATTAAGTACAGAAAACCCTGGACCAACAGGAAATTGTCAATAGTAGTATTTTGCTTTCTCTCCTCACTGGTGAAACAGTTCGGCAATTGGTTTAGGTAGAATTTTTTTATCAGAAAGTCAACCCTGTTTCCTTACCTTGCATACTACATAACTTAAAGGCTCATGTTTTTCACTGTTACAGTTTCACTCCTCTATCATCATACTGTATCTATACTTAACAGCAAATGGTGTCCACAAGTGATGAAACACAAACAAACATGTGGTCTCTATCTTAGTACTGTACTCAGTGTAGTGTTTACACAGGGAAACACAGTACATGTCTATAGAGTGTTAATAATAACCACTTAATTTAGTCATGCTTGTGTTGTTTGTATGGCCACACATTAGATGTTTGTGGAATTATATTCTTACTGCCTTCATTGGTCTTTTATTGTGCCCATGTGTGATTACATTAGGGTACAAGTGGTTGGTGTCACTCAGCCCCTGAACTCTCCTCTTACATCAAACCTTACCTGGCCGCCAGACTGTCCTGAGCCATCAGCGCAGACAAACTGCACAAATTCCTTCAGGGGGTCCTGTCCAGGATGGTGGTGGTAGCGAATGGTGGGGTGGGTGAAGTACGGGCTGGACTGCTGGATGATGGAGGGGGAGGGGAAGTGCAGGGCAGAGGCTGAGGCACGGGGGCTCCCTGAGAAGAGACATACGTTAGTTAGATAGATGAAAGGAGGGAGAGTGAATAAGAGAGAAACAGAGATGAACAGCGAGACATGCAGTTCAGCAGTGAACACTCACAAGGGCTTTTAGTTTAACAGTCAACAGTGGCCACATCTTAAGACCCAGGGACAGGCACATTGAGTGACATCGGTCCAAATAGGAGTTTCATTTCATCAAATCATGATAGATTGAGGGTGAAAATGAATTACAAGAAAGAATGAGGCTTTATAGGAAATGCTTACACATAAACAAGCACACAAACGCAATGGTCTACATTACAAAAGCAGTCCCCAAACCACAAAAAAATAAGAAGCACAAAGAGATCATTGAGCACTGTCTTAAATTAGAATGTCTTAATGCCTGTGCGTCTGTGTGCTGTTTTGTGGGTGTGATTCACAGGCGCCACAGCAATTTGGCATTTAAATAGGCAAGCTGCTTTCCAACGATCCTCTATGACAAGACTAATCTTTATGTTCACACTGTACGTGTGAGTTTATGTGCATGTGTTAGTGGTCTACACTTGCATGATATCTATTTTGTTGTGTGCAGGTGTGGGGATTTAAATGTCCCGGTGTTGCTGCGTCTGTAAGGGAATACAGAAGCTCTCTTTTGTGCCTGCATGAGAGGGTGAGAAAATATCTCGCTTTAAGTCACCCAGCTGAGCTGAATATGGAGACTGAGGTGTGAACGAATGTTTGAATGGGACACAAAGCCCTCTCTGTCAGATGTATATCCATTACCAAATCTCCTTGATTTGTATTAGCGGGGCGCACCCTCTCCCTTTTTCTTCTGGTGTGCCAGTCTACCCCCTTTAGTGTTTCCCCACCCGGCAGGGCCTCCAGCTGCCCGCGTGAGGCTGCCAACTCCAGTGTGTTACCCCCAGACAGGGCACTGTGCCCCCCAGCCAAGCAGAACATCGCTCCCTGCCAGGCTCCATGCTACCCCGGTGGAGCCGTCTCCCCACTTCTTTAGTCCCCCTTAATCCCATTAGAGACTGGGCTAGGGCCAAGCTCTCAGGGGGACTATACCTCAACCCCCCCCCATTTCCCCTGGATCTACGACACAAAACAACAACAACCAACAACAACGCAGTCAACACTGACACAGGCATGGGAATGACATACATAACTAGTTTGTTGAAGAGACAACATACAGTGCTCCATTCAGTATTGTCAAAGGAGCGTAGCCTACTGCTCCAGAGGCAGGGTACACTCGTAGAAAAAAAGGTGCTATCTAAAAGGCTTCTTCGGCTGTCCCCATAGGATAAACCTTTGAATAATTATTTTGGGTTCCATGTAGGACCCTTTCAATAGAGGGGTCTACATGGAACCAAAAAGGGTTCTCTCTGGAACCAAAAAAGGGTTCTTCTATGGGTACAGCTGATGAACCCTTTTGGAACCCTTTTTCCAAGAGTGTAGGAGGCAATCTCAGCATCTCTGAGGTAGATGTCATTACACAGTGGTCAACCTCACTGCTTCTGATCAATTTAGGAACTTTTAGCTTTGAGTTGGGAGTTCAGATGAGTTCAGATGCTCATTATCTATGGTGAACTGTTCACCCTTCACAATGACTTTGTTATAGATTTTATGTTTTGATGACTAAATGTTTGTACTTAATACTAAGAACATTCCATTCTGAAAATGTATGCAATAGAGATAGGGTTACAAGACAAATGGTAGTCCAATTAATGTGTGTGTGTGTCTAGATATTAACTTGGTGTGCAGAACGGCAAACAAGCTGGTATGACTTCATTTAGGGGGTGTCTGGGTCAACAAAGAATTCTTTGATTCTACCAGACACATGCGAGAGATCCCTGCCCTTGAGGACAGGAGAGATAGTTAAGAGAACTCCCAAGTTTGACTTATGTGCAAAGATTGTCATGAATGGGTACTGTGGGAAGACACTTTTCTTGGAAAGGGTGGGGAAGTGGTGGGAATTTTGTATCTTTGTATTTCAACATTGTACCATATAAAAGACTGTGTACACCTTTTTGGAGCTCAGAGCTCTCCCATGAATAAATAATCCACATTTGACCATTATAGATTGGGTTCCTGTCTGTCTTATTTCAACCAGTATCTTACAAATTATGGGTAACAGACGGAGTTGCTTAATTGAAGTTCAGTTTATGAACATTGAGAATGAAATTTCTATAACAGACTTACTTTGAGAAAGTCATTTTGAAGAAAGAGAAATGACTTCAGAACTGCTGGTTCATAGTGATGATACGATTGAGAATGCAAATGTCCCAGTTACAGCCCTGTGGCAACTGTTGATATCTGATTTTATCATGAGATCTTTGTCGATGGCCCCAGGGGGTTGAAATAACCACTGGCTCACACAATGACTCTGTTCCACTGCCAGATACAATATAACAGTAAGCTCTTCACACAGTCTCTGGGTTCCCCGACCATAGGCGTCTCAGTCAGAGAGAGAGAAAGAGAGAAAGAGATAGATGACTATAATAATTGATGGTGAACGGCATAAGCATAAAGCATTTTAAGGGAAAATGGCAAGACATTGTCAGCTGTGAGCCAGGAGAAATACTAAACAGTACAAGAACAAATGTCTTCTCTAAAAATACAGTACTCATGAGAATGTAGGGCTGTACACCAAGTTTCTATCAGGCTCTGTTTAATAACGTTCTGAAGCCAATGAATCATGTGCCCTTCATGAACTAACTACATGTACCGTTTGTAAGACCATAGTTGTGGGTTGGGACAGTGTGGCTCAGGGAGGTGGTGATCAGGGAAGGTGGTGGTCAGAGAAATGGAGGTACAGAATGAAGGCTCTTCACCCAGTCACCCAAGCACCCAACCACAGACTGACAGAGACTGATCTATTTACAGGGAACAGGAAGGAACAACTGTATGTTATACACTAGCCTAATTTGCATTCGGAAAGTATTCAGACCTCTTTCCACATTTTGTTATGTTACAGCCTTATTTTCCTCATCAATCTACACACAATACCCCATAATGACAAAACAAAAACTGTTTTTTAAATAAAAAAAACCCTGAGGTTTTGCTATGATCCTTTGCTATGAGTCTCAAAATTGAGCTCAAGTGCATCCTGTTTCCATTGATCATCCTTGAGATGTTTCTACATCTTGATTGGAGTCCACCTGTGGTAAATTCAATTGATTGGACACACATTTGTCTATATAAGGTCCCACAGTTGATAGTGCATGTCAGAGCAAAAACCAAGCCATGAGGTCGAAGGAATTTTCCGTAGAGCTCAGAGACAGGATTGTGTTGAGGCACAGATCTATGGAAGTGTACCAAAACATTTCTGCAGCACTGAAGGTCGCCAAGAACACAGTGGCCTCCATCATTCTTTAATGGAAGAAGTTTTAAACCACCAAGACTCTTCCTAGAGCTGGCTGCCACGCCAAACTGAGCAATCGGCGGAGAAGGGCCTTGGTCAGGCAGGTGACCGAGAACCCAATGGTTACTCTGTGGAGATGGGAGAACCATCCAGAAGGACAACCATCTCTGCAGCACTCCACCAATCAGGTCTTTATGGTAGAGTGGCCAGACAGAAGCCACTCCTCAGTATAAGGCACATGGCAGCCAGCTTGGTTTGACCAAAAGGCACCTAAAGGACTCTCAGACCATGAGAAATAAGATTCTCTGGTCTGATTAAACCAATATTTAACTCTTTGGCCTGAATGCCAAGCGTCACATCTGGAGGAAACCTGACACCATCCCTACGGTGAAGCATGGTGGTGGCAGCATCATGCTGTGGAGATGTTTTTCAGTGGCAGGGACTGGGAGACTAGTCAAGTTTGAGGTAAAGATGAACGGTGCAAAGTACAAAGAGATCCTTGATGAAAACCTGCTCCAGAGTGCTCAGTACCTCAGACTGGGGTGAAGGTACGCCTTCCAACAGGACAACGACCCTAATCACACAGCCAAGACAACGCAGGAGTGGCTTCGGGACAAGTCTCTGAATGTCTTTGAGTGGCCCAGCCGGACTTGAACCCGATCTGACATCTCTGGAGAGACCTGAAAATAGCTGTGCAGCAATGCTCCCCATCCAACCTGACAGAGCTTGAGAAGATCTGCAGAGAATGGGAGAAACTCCCCAAATACAGGTGTGCCAAGCTTGTAGTGTAATACCCAACAAGACATGAGGATGTAATTGCTGCCAAAGATGCTTCATCAAAGTACTGAGTAAAGGGTTTGAATACTTATGTAAATGCAAACATTTCTAAAAACCATTTTTTCTTGGTCATCATGGGGTATTGTGTGTAGATTGATGAGGGGGGAAGAACAATTGAATCCATTTTAGAATAAGGCTGTAACATAACAAAATGTGGAAAAAGTCAAGGGGTCTGAATACTTTCCGAATGCACTGTATATTCTGTGCCTCAGGTTTCTTTCAAAAACATAGCTCTACTGCCATTGTCCCTCACAGGGTGGGACAGCAGAGCCTTCCCCTATGGAGACCACTCACTGCCACCCCTCCACTGGGTCTGGGTCAGGGGATGGGGGATGGGCAGGGGGGTTGGGAGGGCTGTCAGGGGGGTCTCACCTGGTCTCACTCCCGCCAGCATTGGCAGCGGGTGGTGGGTGAACGCCATGCGAGGCGACCTCGTCTGCTGCGACAGGGCGCTGAAATCGAATTTCCCCGGCTTCTTAAGAGAACCAGGCGAGGAGAGTCCTGGCAAAAATGGGATCAACAAAATGGCAGAACAGAGACGTGGGTTTAATGAACAGGCTGGTGGCTATTTGCTCTATCAAATCAACTGTAGACTTAAATTTAGACTCAAGACTTCTACTTAAAAAAATGTAATGGGTTTTATAATTGTAATCTACTGAAATCAATGGATCGATTCATTACAGCGATGGATCAACCTCTCTCTCTCCATATCTCTCTGTTAGTGTATGGTCTCTGTGCTGTAGCATATCAGAACCAGGGTAGAGTAAAGTGGGGGTCCAGGGGGGAGGGAGTTGTTTTGAAGCTGCACAGGGTGGGGTGGGGGGTTCAGAGGAAGGCTTGGGGCACAGTGTCAGAGGGGAGAGAGAGAGCTGGGAAATGCAATGGTATTATAATTGCTGCCACCATTTGAATATATGAGCGAAAGACAAGATTCTGATCACTGGCATTCTACTGTGCCTTACTATGGTAACTGGTCCTCTGCATGGAGTCCATGAGCAAGCATCCAGTTCCCAACCTCACCATTGGTAGTGGTTGTCTCAGGGTATAGGAGGACAATGAAAATCAAATAAAAAACCACAACATCCCACCACCCACACCAGCAGTGATCTCAGCACCCAGCATCCCTATAGACAGCAGGACCACCAGCTATATGACAACACCGTGAATACATCCTCCCTCCCACACACCCTACAGACTGCACTTGTTAACGTGCCTGTTTACAAGGAGTGTGATTTTGCACTGCTTCACAACTAGGCCAGAATGTGTTTCTGTGGCACATTGACTGGCTAGAATGTGTTTCTGTGGCACATTGACTGGCCAAATGCGTTTCTGTGGCACATTGACTGTGTGTAGCTATATTCAGATATACTGTAGCTGCAGCCTGCCAACAGATATATCAATATGTCCTGTAATTTAGTGGCCTACTGCTTGTAAGTCAGTCTGTCAGTTGTATGTAACTCTGGGCTGGTGGGAGGGAGACTCGGCTGCATTGTGTTAATGCATCTCCTACTGATATGGTAGATACAGAACACACACAAGCTGTTCAGTCAGGCTGGCAAGCCAATGAAGGATGGATGGAAAAGGGGAGAGAGAGTGAAAGAAAGTAAGGGAGAGGAAGAGTGACAGCATAGCCTGCACATATATTTAACAACATATCAATGTGTCCTCCTACTTCTATAAATGTCAGTTGAGGCTTCAGGACTCTATGAACTATTCCCCAGTTTGGTAAAAACAGGCACACTAAGTATAGGCCAGGTTTACCAACTGGCCCAGAAACATGGCCAAATGTGTAAGAGCTACAGAGTAAAGAGACTGTTTTATGATCAAGGCCTCGTGAGGCAGGGTTTGAGGGAAATTATTTTGATGTATGGTAATCGGAACAGGCAATTTAGAATTGTAGGGTTTGTGACCATTGCCAAGTGGTGTGTTTGACCTCAGGGAGCCACAATATTCAAATAATGAAATGAAGTATTGGAGAGAATAATGATCACAATAAGAAATAAAAAGTATTTTTCTACATGTCCTGAGTCACAACTCATACTGCACAGTGTGTGACATTATGTGCATACACACACGCAGGCACACAAAAACTATTTTTAACAAATTCACAAACAGAAAAAAAGCCTGACTAGCAAGAAGTCCCATAAACTACTAAACAACACATATTCACACAAATAAAACAAACACATCAAATAAAAAGGGGATAGTTTCAGTACGGCCCTGGGAGATGCTGAAATAGCTTTTACAAGCTGAGCATATAAACTCTAACGGGGCAGCCGTTCTGAAATACGTTTTTGAAGTGTTACTTCGGGAAACATTTGATCACAACAATTACCCACAATGCTTCTGACTGCAGCGTTGCAGCTGGGCCTGCGTGGGCATTGGTAAGTATAGAAATGGGTAGGCGGGCACGTATGTTCTGCTAGGCAGGAATGTGTGACACCAAGTGGGAGTGGGGAGTGTGATGATCCATTTGGTGGCATGGTATTAATGATGATAAAAACACAGCATGGCACTCTGGCACTTTAAGAGGATTGGAACATTAAAATAGGAATGTGTCTCACCCAGTGAACCGCTCCTGGCTATATGAGACAAATGTTCAGTGTGGACATGCTGAATATAACCACCAAGGCTAAAGGAGGATTGGGCACTCTGTGATAGATTTCGTTTAGTTATCGTAACAAATGTAATGTCTGGGTGAAGAGCTGGGCTGGAGGACAAGGCCAATATGCCCAAGGAAAGATTTGCATGTTAGAGTTAACAGAAGTTACTCTGATCTCTCTCTTCCAGTTTCTGTTTCTCTCTGAGTGTGTTTGTGTGTGTGTATCAGTGTGTTTCTTTGCGCTCGTTTGTATGCGTGAGCGAGCACGATCGATTGTTCTGCGTTATTTCTCGGACCAACTCCTGGCACATGGCTTGGGCAGACTGGCAGCCAATCAACTGCTCCCATGACCCTCCAGCCTTGCCGCGCTAACAAGCTGGCTGACACCAAAACCTGTGCTCCCCCCCACAACCAGGAAGATCAACACAGACATACAGACACATACCGCTCACTCTCATCAACACACATACACATCATCAAAAACACAATGTTCCCTACTACACATATCTCCTTCAACAAGCTCAGAACAATACGTTGACTACAGTACAGTGATGGGCTGAGCTTGCAATCAAGTGAGAGAGGAAAAGGAAACAACCAATAAAAATGCATAGAGGAGTATCAATGTCCCCTCAGCAGGCACCGGAGACAGCAGAGCAGGAGACAGCAAAAGTAATGATGAATTACATAATCACCTCATATGCCTCAGAGCCTTCCATTCAGGTAGTGAATCACCTTTGGAGGGGAGCTGAGACCCTCTCCCTCTCCCCCTCATCCCCCTACACCACCACCACCACCACCACCACCAGAACAGATGTCTGCTGTAACCCAGTAGCTCCCATTGCTGTAGAGACATGGACGCACCATCTGGACCGGAACGCTGCTACTCTCCAGATTGGGAGTGTGTGTGTGTGTGTGTGTACACTTTTGTGTGTGTGTGTGTGTGTGTGTGTGTGCATGTAGAATATTTTAGAGACAGACGGTGCCTTGTGCCTTGACGGCACACCTGAGTGCATTTAGTCTTGTTTGTTTGTGTTGTATTCCTCTTCCTGTCCTGCCTGTTGGAGGAGATGTCCACTGTTGAGTGGAGGCCATGACAGGTGGGGGACCACAGAACAACCCCACCTCAGTAACTGACTGGGTGAAGCATCTCACAGCAAATCAACAGGAGACAGGGCCTCATTCTAGAATCTCTACCCACCCTACTCTCACAGGGCTATACCACTGATGCACTACTAAATTACTAAATTAGTGCAATTCAAAACTCTTTTGCAATGTAAATTAACTGAAATTTGAATTTTGAATGAGTGAATGCAAAACGAAAGCAAAAAATACATTGAAATCAATTAAACATTGAAATCAATTAAATCAATGAACAATAGGTTACAGTTTCTTGGCAGCCTGAATCAGAAAATATACAACCCTAATCAAGCCCTCTACCTTGAGCAAGTGGACACAGTGTTTGAGAGGTAGTAATAGACTTGGTGAAGCTACTGGGTTACCAAAAGGCTTTGGTAATTCCACAAACCACAACAGATATCTGGGAGAGAAACAAGAACAACCCAACAGCAGCAGAGAAGAGAAGGATGGAGACAGGGATGGAGAGAACACTCTCGCTAGGAAGTGTGGAAAATTAGACAAGCAGAGAGACAGAGAGATGCATACAGTACAAGTTGAGGGCGGCATGAGTTAATGTACAGTATAGATTATAATATGTATATATGAGGGCAATGTTTTCTAACCATGGTAAGGAAACTGCACGCCATCGTTTTCATGCTTTATCTTCCTCTCTTGCACACTGGCCAAATGGTGCTGCACTGGAAGTCCAAACAGGAGAGAAGGGCACAGTTAACAACGGAGGAGGAGGAATTAGCAGGGTGGAACATTAACCACAATCCACTCAGCTGATGACATGAGAGCTAAGTACAGGATGATTGACATGTAATGAAATAAGAACAGTGGCACAATTATGAATATTATGTTGTTATAACATGTTTGTAAATGAACTGCGTCCATATAGAGGCCACATTAAATCAGACACATTTTACAAATACATTCACTGCTCTCACTCCACCTTTCCTATTGGCCACCTATAGAATAGGAGGCTTCTCTGAGGGTTGGGGATGGAAAGGGATGCATACATTGATGTAATCAATAGGGAACATGACATTAACTCATGAACATGATCTATTATAGAATTGAATTGATCATTGAAAGAAGATATCAACTATACTAAAGGGAACATTATTCAGGTTGAATATGAGGTGAGGATACATGGGACATGGGAGGGAGTAGTGATGCTGTGCTGTGATGCTGAACACACAACAGAGGAGTTGGAGGGTAAAACCATAAGGAGACAGGGAGGTTTGGAGGGTGCAGCTTAGAGGATGGAGAGTCTATGGGAGTATGTGTAGAGTCACAACTTTGAGAGGATTTGTGATTTCAAGAAAGGCTAATTTTATAAGACATTTTTGGGGGGATTTTGTAGAGATATTTTCTTGGAAAATATTATGCCGAAAGCTTTCCACATTATATCTTTAATACAAAGCTTTTCATAGAGGCTTAAGTCTAGACTGTATCACAACCAGCAGTGATTGGGAGTCCCAATAGGGCGGCACACAATTGGCCCAGCGTCGTCCGGGTTTGGCCAGTGTAAGCCATCATTGTAAATAAGAATTTGTTCTTAACTGACTTGCCTAGTTAAATAAAGGTTAAATAAAATAATAATAATAAAAAAAGTCAAGTCAAGTCTGTCAGCAGGCTCTGTGACTCACATATGACATCACACACACATCACCCAGTCAAAGAACCTCTAACCACAGAACGTGACATCCACTGGAGGCCTTTTGCCTCTTGCTAGGCCGTCATTGTAAATAACAATTTGTTCTTAATTGACTTGCCTGGTTAAATAAAGGTAAAAAATATATATATACTGTATATACACAATCTAGGAGCCTGAATCTAATACTTGTTTTACTGAGCACAGAGCCGAGCACCAGACACACTGGCATACTACTACATACTACTACTGCAGAGCAGACTGAACGTATTTAGAAAAGGTGTAAACACAGGCCTACAGAGCAGGTGGATAGGAGGAGGAGGAGGAGGAGGGGAGGAGAGGAGTGAGGGTAGAGGGAGGAAAACAGGTCTGACAGACAGTAGGGGGATACAGTACCATAAGGCACAGCAGAGGGTGTTAGATGGGGTGGGGAGGTTATGGGGTATCTAACCTGCGTCCACATCATTGGGCCAGCCACTGGACTGGGAGCTGCTGCCGGCCGCAGGGGAGCGGCCAGAGTAGAAGACATCGTCCACCGGGCTCTCCATCTCACTGTCGTCAATGGACTTGCGCTTGTTGGAACTGGAAAGAGGGGAGAGAAAGGGACTTAATGGGTGTGGAGGCAGGAATATTATTACTTACAAAGTACAGGAGCTGAGAGACAGAAAAGTGCGGCTAGCGGCTTTATTCAACATGCTTTATCTGAACATGGCCATGTTTGTGTACCTAGACCAGGGCTAGGCAACTCTGGTAATGTTTCTGATTTAACCCACCTGGAAGACCAGGTGTGTTGAATTTAGGCAATCATTGAACTGATCAATTAGCTCAGTTGGTCAGGTGCAGTACCTGTGGCACTCCAGGAACAGGGTTGCCTACCCCTGGCTTAGACTAAAGTATTGTAGAGTGTAAGTGTGTGTACAGTGAGTGAGAGTGTTCCTTGGATTCAAGTCCATACGAGACCTGTAAAAACATAGGTCCTTAAATGCAGAATGTTTCATAAGTGGATCCAAATAAAGAATTGTATCTGTTTTTGGCTGTCCGTCTGGCTGAGTCTGAATGTGTCTATATTAAAGTAGTGTCAGGGGAAATATAGTGGAGTGAATATAACTACCTCCGTGGGAGACTTGCATAAAGCTCCATTTCAGTCCTGCAGCGTGAGAGAGAGAGAAACAGTGAGACAGAGAGATAGAAGGAGAGAGAGAGATAGAAGGAGAGATAGAAGAAGAGAGAGTGATAGAAGGAGAGAGAGATAGTAGGAGAGAGAGAGATAGAAGGAGAGATAGAAGAAGAGAGAGTGATAGAAGGAGAGAGAGAGATAGTAGGAGAGAGAGAGATAGAAGGAGAGAGAGGAATAGAAGGAGAGATATAGAAGGAGAGAAAGAGTGAGTGAGGAAAGGGGAAAAAAAGAGACAGAAAAAACACAGACAGACAGTTTGACAGATAGGTGGAAAAAACACCAGATGAAGAAAGTTTCACAGAGAAGAGAAAGGAAAGAGAGGAAGGAGAAGAAGAAAGGTCCCATCACGCAATCATAGTAGAGTGAGGAAAGCATTCACAAAGGTTAGACAGCATAGACTGAAGCGTACAGAAGCTAGTATTAGTAGGCTACAAAATGATCTTGTAATGTGTGTGTGTGTGTGTACCTGGTGGAGGGGGTGGAGGTGATGGAGCGGCGTCCCAAGGCCACCTGGTTGATATTGTAGTAGCCAGGACTCTCCAGGTCAGCCAGGGAGAAGTTGGGGCCGGACGCTGTGGCCACTGGAGCTGAGGCACACACACAGTTACACGTGACTCTTACACAACTCTTTAAACAGAGAGTATAGTAGGAAAATGCATGTGAGAACCTTTAGGTTTGTGTGTACTGGTGAGTGTGTAGTGAGAGTGACAGTGAGAGTGACAGTGACAGAGAGGAGAGGCAGTGACTCACTCTGTGACACTCGGACCAGCTCGGCCACGTTCCACACCCCTGAAGTCACAAAGCAGTCCTGGAAACTCAAGTGCCCTGGGAAAACAGAGATGAGAGCAATGAGGATGATGAGAAGATGCTAGGACACACACACACACACACACACACACACACACACACACACACACACACACACACACACACACACACACACACACACACACACACACACACACACACACACACACACACACACACACACACACACACACACACACACACACACACACACACACACACACACACACACACACACACACACACACACACACACACACACACACACACACACAGGGAGCATAGAAAAACAGATAAACCACAGTGGAAGGTACTAGCATGTGTTTTCTATAAGATAGGAAATGGCTTTGGTTGGACATTTCACGCACTTATCAAAAGCCCTATGGACAGGTACTCACGTCATGACTGCTTCAAGTCAAGCATGTCAAAACACTATCCAGCAGGAGGCCTTAATGTGCTCCACAGATTGTGCCCTGTATAAGTTGTATACACACCATGCATACACACACACTGTTTACATGGTGTCCAGTGGGCATCCAGTATGCCAGAGCTTGATTTAATGTGTATGATGTCATTACTGCTATAGATTTTGGATTGTATTTGTGCATTTAAGCTTTCCAAGAGCTCTAGTGTATGTTGTGTGTACAGGCCCTGGCAGTGGGCAGTGTATAGAGTGACCAAGGCTCTCTATCTAAGACTATAGTGTAGTGTTTCCTGCTCCTGGCGAAATAGCACTACACACCTGATTCCACTAATCAACTCATCATCAAACCTTTAGTTAGTGGAATCAGGTGTGTAGTGCTAGGTCAAAATGTGCCCCCGTTGGCTCCCCAGGAGCAGGACTAAGAAACAGTGCTGTAGTGTGTAGTGTGTAGTGTAGAGTCTATAGTGTCCACTCAGTCTATAGGTCCTTGGGCGGGTGTAAAGGAATGTGTATTCACCCATATTGTGTATACACACCCATATAATGTGAATTCACCCATACACCAACCCTTATTGGTACCAGCTAGAACCCTTTTGAGTTCCATGTACAGTAGAACCCTCTGTAGAAAGGATTCCACCTGGTACCAAAAGGGTTCTACCTGCAACCAAAAAGGTTCTTCAAAGTGTTCTGCAATGAGGGGACAGCCGAAGAACCCTTTAAGGTTCTAAATAGCACCTTTTTTTCTAAGAGTGTAGGATGTCCAGGTTCTCCATGGTTAGTGGTGCTCTTACTCCACATCCTCTCCTCAGCCTGCCTCAGCCTGGGTTAACCGCAGCGGGCCGGCTGTATGAGGTCAGAGCTCCAGTCGGCAGCAAGGCCATGTGGTTCCCATCTTCCAATAACGTCAGAGTGATTTATGAGTGGGGTGCCACACTCACAGCCAGGCCCAGCAACATCAGCTCGCCTTACTATAATAAACCCAGGCCCAACTCCACTGGGACACACTATACATACACTCTATACTGGCCTGTGTGTGGGTGTGGGTGTGTTTGGGTGTGTGTGAAAGCATTTAAACATGCATCACACTGTGAACTCACCATTGGGAGGTGGCTTGATGTCTGTGTCTCCTTGCTGGTTTGAGCTGTCTGATTGTCCGGATTCTGTGGAAAAGAGACAGAGAGAGACAGAGATAAAGAGATAGAGAGAGAGAGAGAGAGCGAGACACAGATAAAGAGAGAGAGAGAGAGAGAGAGAGAGAGAGAGAGAGAGAGAGAGAGAGAGAGAGAGAGAGAGAGAGAGATAAAGAGAGAGAGAGATGGTGGAGAGAGCTGGAGGTTAGGCAGGAGACAGATGCCTGGACGGTACCCAAGGTGAGGGGGCAGTGGGCGGAGGACGGCATAGGAACACTTTGGAAAGTATTTTAAAACCCCTTCTTTCCAGAGGCAGAATTGGGTCTTAGATTAAAGGTAGGATATTTCCACTCAGGTTGAACATTAGAGTCATGAAATGGCAAATCAAACACCAAAGACTTTACTTTCCAGAGCCATTCCCAGTAGAGTAATCACTAGTAATACTCTCTCCAGAGAGCATCAAGTATCAAAGAGGAATGGTTTGGTGTTCCAGTTTGAGAGATGAAACAACTGTGTGTTTGTGACATTTCTTGTCCCATTGTATCTCTGGCATTCCTTCCTTTATTCTTTTTTCTCTCTCTCCCTTACTCTCCCCACTCTCTTCTTCAGCATCCCTCTCTCTCAGGCCCAGGAAGCCACAGTGAACAAACACACACGCACACACACGCACACACACACACACACACACACACACACACGCGCACGCACGCACGCACGCACGCACACACGCACACGCACACACACACACGCGCGCACACACACGCGCACACACACGCACACACACACGCACACACACACGCACACACACACGCACACACACACGCACACACAAAGTTACACACACAGGGAGCCCTGTTTGAGTGCAGGCCATTGGCACAGTGTGGCAGGTGAAGTTCCCATGTAACCCCAGCTTGCAGCCTCTCTCTCCCTCCACACTGATGACTAGTGTAAGCTGAGGCGTCATTGGGACTGCGTCTCACTCAGCTCTTTACCTTAACGACTATGCACAGAGAGGCCTGTGGTAGTTTGGTTTGGCCCCGCTTGGTGCCATTCTTTCTCTGTTGCGTAATGCAACCTTGAAGAGCTTTATGGTTGGATCATATATACCATTCAGGCCAATTACCCCCACAGCACTGTATGGTTTAACTACTACTAGGCTCCTCCTCCCTCCGCTCCATCTAAGCCCCTCAGCATCCTAATCTTGGGGAGGCTAGTTCTGCGCAACGTGCCAGCAAACCATTCACCCCACCGCCAAAGACGAAAAACCCAAAACAAAAGGACAGAATCGCCATATCACTTTGGTCTAAAAGGAGTATCTTTTTCCCTCTCCCTGAATGGAGTCTCAGTCCCTCTCTCGCTCTTTCTCTCTACTCTCTCTGCTTCTCCCTCACTCACGCTGTCGCTCTGTGGAATCCTGGCAGCCATTTTAGCATTTGGCAGCCATCTTAGCTTTGGCGGTACCAATACATTCCTGCTAGTTGATGGCGCACCCACACTCGCTAGCACACACACTCTCACACAGACCCACACAGACCCAGTGGTATGAAAGATAAAAGATCTACAGAGGATATACACTGCAAATGGAGTGAAAATAAAACCACCGGGGTGTTTGTCTCCAGTCATTGTCTGCCATGCTGCTGGACCTCTGCAAGCTGCTAAATGAAAAGCTAGACTGGACGACTGCAGCAGAGCCGCACTGACAAATCATCAAGGAAAATAGGAGGAAACATAAGGAAAACATCCAGACAGAGAACATTATTACATTCCTGTAAGAGGTAAATAAGGTGAACTAGAGTGCAAGCCAACATTTCAACTGTAGGATGGTGTATAATGGGATCATCTAAGTCTGTTGAGGCCCTTCATTTGGAAAATAATACAACCTAATTTGGGCATACTCTCACTATGTAAAAACATCTCAATATGCAATTGAACTTGAACCTTTATATTATGGACCTCCTTATTTGACACAGTAAAAAAAAAAGAGTCTGGGTCATCATGACAACAATGGGGATACCACTCCATTCAGGTGGTTAATGAGAGGCTGAGCTGAGCTGTCACAGCGGTCACACTGACTCTGATAGAACCTGACAGTCCAGATCTGCCTCATTCATTCTCCCCAGACACACCAGCTGTGATCAATACAGCTCTACACCTGCTGGCCACCTGAGGACTATACACCCAATCAGACTGGGGCCAGGGGGTTTCTTGACTACGTCATCTGGCCAGGAAAAACCCTGGATCCTTGTTATGGTCTATAGTTAAGTTAAGAGTTTTTCCTTGTCAGGTCATGTGGTCAGGAAAAACTGTCCTTAAATCAGACCACTGTTAGATCACCAGTCTAATCTAACTGAGGCCCCCTGGTGGTCTGGTGGAGTGTTAACAGCTTCAGTTCAATTCTAATAGCTGCTGTCTACTGTAGCCTACAGTATATGAATCTCCAATCCTACTGCATGGCACATTAGCAGGGCTTGTTTCCTGGTGCTGGATCTGAGTGTGTTGGAGAGCCCAGGGCGCTGGAGAGGAACAAAGGGAGGATGATGAAGGGATGAACAGGGGATGAACAAGGGAGAGCTCATCAAACAGAGAGGAGATGCTCTGAGACAATGGAGTGGCTGCCCACAAGCCAACAGGGCTGGGGGGTGAATCACTGCCACCACGCCGCTTATCACCACGCCACCATTCCCAGGGTTACACACACACTAGCCCTACACTGCTCACCCTTATCTCCAGCACACAGTCGCCCCAAGGGCCCCTGTACACATCCTGGAGAGATAATGCATCACACACAATGTATTAAACAGACATACATTACATACATATTAACAGACTCACTCCAATCACATTAATACACACTACATACATTTGTCACTAAGTCTCCTCATCATACAGTACATATACACTAAGTGTACAAAACATTAGAAAGACCTGGGTGAAAGGTGAAGGTGAAAGCTATGATCCCTTATTGGTGTCACTTGTTAAACCCACTTCAATCAGTGTAGATGAAGGGGAGGAGACAGGTTATAGAAGGATTTTTAAGTGTTGAGGCATGAATTGTGTATGTGTGCCATTCAGAGGGTGAATGGGCAACACAAAATATTTAAGTGCCTTTGAACGTGGTTTGGTAGTAGGTGCCAGGCGCACCGGTTTGTGTCAATAACTGCAACACTGCTGGGTTTTTCCCATCAACAGTTTCCCGTGTGTATCAAGAATGGTTTACCACCCAAAGGACATCCAGTCAACTTGACCCAACTGTGGGAAGCATTGGAGTCAACATGGGCCAGCATCCTTGTGGACATCTTTTGAAACCTTGTAGAGTCCATGTCCCGACGAATTGAGGCTGTTCTGAGGGCAAAAGGGGGTGCAATTCAATATTTGGAAGGTGTTCCTAATGTTTTGTACACTCAGTGTACTGACATTCTGGCTACAACACTCTAAATACATTTAAAACACTATACCCCATAGACTGAGGAAATTACTATAACTGAACGTAGGCCTACACACAGAAGCAGAATGAATAGAAAGGGCGTCCCCATTCAAGACAATGATGACACAATGGGTGGACTAACGGTCATTGCGAGTGTACCATTAGGAGCAATGCAGGAAATAAAAGCAGGAAGTGTACCCATCAATCTGTGCTGTGATTTGTTGAATCAGCTCAACTGACATTACAAAAAATACATTACATTGCATGAGCCACATCAGTTAACATAATTTGAAAGACCATTCTACATTAGCATGGAAATTATTGCACCACAATACCAGGCAGCCATAGTGAGCGTACCCATGAGTTTATCAGTCAAATTGCCAGGGTTAGAGGGTTCCAAGGCCCTTCTATTCATTCTGATTTCTATGGGCCTACATGCTTTCAGCTCGGAGCCAGCATACAGTAGGTGTCATTATTCTACTAATCAAACACACCTGTGATTTGGATGCATCATAAAGACACACAACAATATATGATAAACACACTCTCACTGAGCTCACTGTGCCAGGTCTAATAGACTCATTTGCCATGCGCATATTTATAAATGAATGCGCTCGTACATACAAATAGGCACTTCTTGCCTATTTACCAGCCGGCTTAGAGCATTTGTTTATGCATTATAGGCACACATGAGCAAACAGCATGTTTTAATCTAATGTGCATTAACTGGAAGGGGATTTCACATGGCACAGTGAAAGATCAACATTGAGTCAAATGAAGAAGATAAAGCCAATGGTTCCACAGTCAAACTTGATGACAGGAGTGTGGATGGCCTCTCAGCAGGCTACTGTGCTCTGAGCCAGGTCTCCGCTCTGTCTCTTCACTTCTACCTCTCTTCACTTCTGTCTTTCTTCACCTCTCTCCCTTTCTCTCCCTCCTTCTAAAGTACAATAACAGTCCTGGATTCCATCTCTTTTTCTCTGTATTTATTTATGTTCTCTTCTCTCTGCTTTGTTTCTGACTGCTGTTACTGTCTCTGACTCAGATATTTCTGCTCTCTCTATGACCTCTCTCTCTCTCTCTCTCTCTCTCTCTCTCTCTCTCTCTCTCTCGCTCTCGCTCTCTCCCTCCCCATCTCTCCCCCTCTCACTCTCTCTCTCCCTGCCCATCTCTCTCCCTCTCTTGTTCTCCCTCTCTGGGAGGACAGTCCTGGATTAGACTCGGTTGACCCGGCTGCCCTCTGCTTCTGTCTGCCACACAGTGGCCCGGTTCAAAAATGAACACAAACACACACACATGAATATTATAGCCAGATGGAGGACAGGAAGTAGGTACACATACACACACACACAACAGCTGGCCAGATGTGGCTCACTGTCATTGTGTGTGTGTGTGTGTGTGTGTGTGTGTGTGTGTGTGTGTGTGTGTGTGTGTGTGTGTGTGTGTGTGTGTGTGTATGTGTGTGTGTGTGTGTGTGTGTGTGTGTGTGTGTGTGTGTGTGTATGTGTGTGTGTGTGTGTGTGTGTATGTGTGTGTGTGTGTGTGTGTGTGTGTGTGTGTGTGTGTATGTATATGTGTGTGTGTGTGTGTGTGTGTATGTGTATGTGTGTGTGTGTGTGTGTGTATATGTGTGTGTGTGTGTGTGTGTGTGTGTGTGTGTGTGTGTGTGTGTGTATGTATGTGTGTGTGTGTGTGTGTGTGTGTGTGTGTGTGTGTGTAACAGTAACGTGCTATTGTCATATGCTGTTGTGAAGTGTAAATCTAACATAATAACTACAAGTAAGTGCTACAATTAAGGCTGATAATGCTCTCTGTAATGGAGTGCAACAGTGAGCAACAAAGCTGCAGGCTACAGAACAGACGGCCATGAGTAAATCAGGATAGTAGGTCTGAATCTAAACAATCAGCATGCTGGCAAACAGCAGTCTCTCTCTCTATCAACAACTCCTCATCTGAGGCCAGCTCGTGTATGTGTGTGTGTTCTCCCAGTGGCCAAGGGCCATGACTCTCCCACCCCGGGTGTTGTGTCATTTAAGGATAGAGCGCCATGGTTCCGTTCACAGTGAAATGATAGGGTCCTCTTCCTACGCCTGCGAGAGGCCTTTAGACAAACACTCCACAGTCTCTATCTCTCTGTCTCTCTCTTTTCCCTCTCGCTCTCTGAGCACCATCACACTGGGGGTTTTCGCGTCCTGGCCCTAACCCTGTCATTGACGGTAAACTGTGTGGGCCGGTGTGGCTCCGGCCGCATGTGGGAACCCAGCTGTGGTGGACCCATATATCTCAGGCCTGACACGAGAGGAGCAGCCCGGCTGGAATTCCTCACACACACACACATGCATGTATATACACATACTGACGAACACACATACACACACATGCATGCACGCACGCACTCACGCATGCACACACACACCCACCCACACACACACAGCTACTGTATGTCTTACTATACTTGTAAGGATTTTTCTGGGGACCAACAATTGATTCCCATTCAAAATCCTATTTTCCCTAACGCTTAACCCTACACCTAACCTTAACCCTAACCATAAACCTAACCCTAACCCTAACAATAACCCTAAATCTAATTCTAACCCTAAACTTAACCCCTAAGCCTAAATTAGCTTTTTTACTGGTGAGGACTGGCAAAATGTCCTCAATTCTCAGAATCTTTGTTGGTTTATTATTCTTGTGAAGACTTCTGGTAAAACGTGTATACACACACCACACACACACTCCCTAAATCTGAACGTACAGCTAGAATAGGTCAATACCACAGTGGGAGTCTGGGTTGTTAGTTTTAGCTATGGCTCCCACAGACCTAAACATCCTTGCTAGCCTGGTATGAGCACACTTCCTTAATCGCCATGAAAACACATACCAGTAGTAGGATTGTGTGTTTGAGCAGCACATATGTTTACAGTATATAATCGATATGTTTTTAGTGTAAAAAATGGATGTGGAGTAAAGGTATTTGACCAAATATGTATACATGCATGCTTGTATATCGTGTCGATATCCCAAAAATGTTGATATCCAGAAGCAGTCCTTTTAACCTCATGATAGTGGGCGTGCACATGTGGTTTCAAGTGCATGAACGCACATAGGCTACATGTGTGTTTATGTGTGTGTGTACACAGTCTCCCTTCCCCGCACAGCAGAATGGCAAAGCCCCCGCAACCTCCCCATCCCCCAGTCCTCCTGCCCTCCACCCCTACCCCTGGATAAAGAGCCCCCACAGCCTCCCCAATTGGGTTTCTCTTAAGAGGTTTATCGGTATGTTGCTAAACATTCTGACCTTTTTTTAAATCCTTAATGCGCTTAAAATGTTCCAACCCCTCCTAATCCCCCAGGCTATCCCACACAGATGTTCACTCAGCTCTTTTATTGGACCTTATTTTTTATTTTAAATCTCCACTTATTTATTCATTTCCTATCTTATAAAACCATACATCATCATCTGACCACCCCCCCACACCCCCTCCTCCCCATATTTCGGCAGGCATTGTCATTGGACACCCAATGGGTCCTTCGAGTTTAAGCCCTATCGGGCAAAGAGGGCAGTAGGTTCAGAGGAGACATTAGCCAGTGTAGATAGATTCCAATATATTACAGGACTTCAGTATTAGATCAGTATTAGATCAGTATTAGATCAGTATTAGGAAAAATGAAGCATACAGCTGAGAATAGTCTGTACTGCAAATGGGAGAGGGTGAATATTGGGTGTGTAACTCTGTGTGCCAGCACAGCATGTTGCCGTGTGATTAATCGCGAGCGTGTACAATGTATCAGTTTTGGTGTATGTAAGAATATAAATATACAGTGAGGGAAAAAAGTATTTGATCCCCTGCTGATTTTGTATGTTTTCCCACTGACAAATAAATTATCAGTCTATAATTTTAATGGTAGGTTTATTTGAACAGTGAGAGACAGAATAACAACAAAAAAATCCAGAAAAACGCATGTGAAAAATGTTATAAATTTATTTGCATTTTAATGAGGGAAATAAGTTTTTGACCCCCTCTCAATCAGAAAGATTTCTGGCTCCCAGGTGTTTTATACAGGTAACGAGCTGAGATTAGGAGCACACTCTTAAAGGGAGTGCTCCTAATCTCAGTTTGTTACCTCTATAAAAGACACCTGTCCACAGAAGCAATCAATCAATCAGATTTCAAACTCTCCACCATGGCCAAGGCCAAAAAGCTCTCCAAGGATGTCAGGGACAAGATTGTAGACCTACACAAGGCTGGAATGGGCTACAAGACCATCGCCAAGCAGCTTGGTGAGAAGGTGACAACAGTTGGTGCGATTATTCAAGTGCATGAACGCACATATTATTCGCAAATGGAAGAAACACTAAAGAACTGTCAATCTCCCTCGGCCTGGACCTCCATGAAAGATCTCACCTCGTGGAGTTGCAATGATCATGAGAACGGTGAGGAATCAGCCCAGAACTACACAGGAGGATCTTGTCAATGATCTCAAGGCAGCTGGGACCATAGTCACCAAGAAAACAATTGGTAACACACTACGCCGTGAAAGAATGAAATCCTGCAGCGGCCGCAAGGTCCCCCTGCTCAAGAAAACACATATACATGCACGTCTGAAGTTTGCCAATGAACATCTGAATGATTCAGAGGACATCTGGGTGAAAGTGTTGTGGTC